>CAUYRH010176852.1:0-44833 GCA_963574655.1 Perodicticus potto | reverse complement strand
AAAGGCCTAAAGGAGGAGATGCGGAAAGACCCGGAGAGGAACGGAGAGAGCTTCTCTCTCCCCACTTGAATTCTCTCCCTCTACCAGGAGCTTTAGTGTTTTCTGTATTCTTTTCTGTAAATCAATTCTGTCTTACCACTGAGGAGTGGGGGTGGGGGAAATAATGTAATGAAGAATAATAAAATACATGTATTTAACAAACTAAAAAAAAAAAAAAAAAGAAAGAGTACTTGAAATTAAATGCCTACATTTCCTTTTAAATTTTATGTTTGCCAATTCTCTTTGACATCCAACCACACCTCCCATCAATTAAAAATAATAAAGATTTATAATACAAAAAAAAAATAAAAAAATAAAACAGCCTTGGAGTTTTGATTATCAAATGATAAATGTACTACTTGTGTACTATTTGTACTTTCTAAGTCTATACTATTTGTATTATCTAAAAGTGACTATAAATGTTATAATGTTAATTAAGTTTTTGCTTAGGACAAGTCCCATTGAATATAAATATTAAATCCCCTTTTTGTGAAAATACACACATATACATCAGAAAGGACAAACGGGTCTGACAATGAATTTTGTGAACTTTTCACCATGGGCATATGTTGGCAACACTGTACAAACAACTCAGTAAGTCTTCATAACCTCGGAATATCATCAGTGTCTTGCAGTTGTGTTCATATCAATGTATAGCAGCATCTTGCTGAGTGTTGTTCTTTATTGTTGTTGTGTGTTTTTGTGTGCCAACCTGAGAATGTCAGAGATTGAATTAGAGCAATAAACAAACATTCATAAATTTCTTGTTAAACTTCACAATAAAGGAAGTGAAATCAGGAACATGTTATTCCAAATTGATGGGGATAACACCATGAGGAAAATGGCATTGTACAAATGGACCAAACATTTTTCTGAAGGGAGAGTGTCATTGATGAAGAGAGGTCAGGGTAGCCAGCAGAACTGACAAAAACTTTCTGAAAATGTGTCAAGTTGTGCATTAAAATCATTACCTGACTGTGAGAAACATAGCACACCAAATAAACATCCATAGAGAAACAGGAGAATCTTAACAGAAAATCCTGGCCAATAACTCATGGCTCTTGCATCACAACAATGCACCAATTCACACAGCACTGTCTTTGAGGGAATTTTTATCCAGTGAAAAAAATAACTGTACTAGAACACACCTGCCCTATTCACCTGATCTGTCCTCCAATGACTTTTTCTTTATCTAAAGATGAAGGAAATATTTAAAAAAAGATATTTTTATGACAGTCAGGACATCAAGGGTAATATGACCACAGCTCTGATGGACATTCCAGGAAAAGTTTCAAATTGCTTTAAAGGGTAGACGAGATGCTGGTATCAGTGTATACCTTCTAAAGGGGAGTACTTTGTACTGATAGTCAGCAATGAAGTATGTAGCATTATTGCTAGGGTAAGTTTGCAATTACCAGACCTTGTCTATGCATAAAAATGAATATTAAATGATATGAAAACATTTGCACCAAATTGGTGATTGAGGAGGAAGAGGACCAGGTACTCAATTTTTCTCCAGGATACCCATCCCTAAGGTGTTATTTTCCAGGTTTGTAGAAGCTAGCATTTATTATAGAATGAATGAATGAATTACTTTTGCTTTTCACTCTCTATTTCTCTTCAGTTAAAAATGAAAGATACTGCTTTTGAGCGGGCATGGTGGCTCACACCTGTAATCCCAGCACTCATGAGGCCAAGGCTGGTGGATTGCCCTGAGCTCACTTATTCAAGACCAGCCTGAGCAAGAGCAAGACCCCATCTCAGAAAAATAGCCAGTTGTTGTGGCAGGTGCCTATTACCCCAGCTACTTGGGGAGGCTGAGGCAAGAGGATTGTTTAAGCCCAAGAGTTTGAGGTTGCTGTGAGCTGTGAAGCCACAGCGCTCTACCAAGGGCAATAAAGTGAGACTCTGTCTTAAAAGAAAAAAAAAGACTCTGTTTTTGGGTGCCATACATGAAATCAAAATAAGGAAAATAAGGGAAAAAATTACCCAAATTCCAGGAATAGGTATTTTGAATTGAATCAAGCCTTCAAGATATCAATATACTAAATACTAAAACTTAAAAGTGATTTCATTCCAAATGACTTCAATTTTTTAAATCCTTTTTATAAATTAGAAACACAAAGGTATACTGTATTTTCTCTAATTTAAAGATTAAAGAGAAGTTTGTCCAACCCAATGCCTCTACTTCACATGTAATTCCATAGTGTATCTTTTAGAACCTCTCTCTATGTAGAGTAAAATTATTGCTCACAGACATAAATATCATACAAAACAACCACATTACCCTGATTAAAATTGAGCCATAATTTCTACCATCTTTAATACAACTACTTTTTTAATGCTGTTCTGTCTCTCCTTGTTTATTATGCAAAGAGATTGTCTAACTTCACTATTTGATGCTTACTTACACATTTAGGGGAAGTAGTTTTATAGAGACATAAAATTAGACATGAAGATCACTTCATTTTTAACTGGTTTTAAAAATATATCTCATGGAGCCCATTTTTATTTAGAAACAGCAAACAGGTTGTTAATGAAAAAGAGAGAGAGATCATTATCCCTTGAATCTTCACCACTGTCTTGTTAACTGAAAAGAATTGTAAGAAAATAACAGAACATTTAAGGATTCAAGAAAGTGGTAATATCCAGCATTTATCTCATGCAGAAAGAGAAAAGCAGTGTTGCAGAACTCAGTTGCGTTCTGGATAACAAAAGTTAAGCAAAGATCATTCGCCCTCTGCTGGATTAGTTAGGGAAGAACATATGGAAATATTACAACAAAAAAAAGAATTAAAGGAAAATAGTAGAATAGAGGGGCAGAGAGACAGAGAGGGAAATGGAAGGAAAGAAAGAAGGGAGGGTGGGAAGGAAAGAAAGATTGAGGAAAATATATTATTTTACATTGCTGCTGGTGATCTTGAATTTAGTTTGGTACATATACGATTCAAATTCTTCTATTTATTTTATTTCAACTAAAATCTAAAAATGTTACCCAGAATAGAAACCATTTAGCTTCAGGCCTTTCTCTGGTACTAAAATGACACTAGACTAATAGACAATTACTACCACTTTAATGGATGACTGAGTTATCCTTGTCCTATAAAAGTTAATTTTGGTTTTGACTCTTTAACAAGATTTCCCCAACCTTAATTAGTCATTCATTAATACAGTTGAAAGTGATTAATGCTTTCCAATGAGTAAAATACGCCTTTCAATATACATTCATCATTCAAATGGTTAGATGTTTTTTCCTGAGACTATCTACATACTCACAAGTGACATAGATATGAACGTGATAGGCAAATTCATGTCCGTCTGGGCCAGTGACTCACAAGCCTTCTTGCCATTGTAGTTAGTAGAGACAGGGAAACATCTATTCCGTCTTTGCCTCATTGTGTCTAATGCTTAATTCTCAGTTCCCCAGTACCCTGTCTCTTAATGTGAGGCTGAAGAAATGACATACCTAAAGTCCATTTTCTCTCAAATCTTCCATTATGCTCTTAAGATAGTGACTGCCCAAGACTTTCAGGAGAGGGTCAGAGGTAGAAGAGTAGATTTACTGTATCACCCAACCCAACTCTCCATCTCTCATCCAGACCGTGTTTTTTTTCTAAGTACTTCCAAAGGGTTGAAACATAGATGGATTGAGCAGACTTCTACTTTCCCATCAAGATCAGTGGATGTCACCTTAAAATATCCTCAAATTCAGCTAGTTTTTTGCCCTCATTTTCACTGCCCTCACCATAGTCCAAACTACTATCATCTTGGATTATAGCCATAGCTGTCTAGTGGTCTCCCTCTAATCAAACCCCATCCAAACTATTTCAGAAGCTTTGGAGCAACACATATGCTCAGCCTTTCCTTAGCTGTTCATCCTGGACATTTGTGACCCACCATTCTCTTGGGGTATTTTAAGTAATGTACACATGTACATAGCTGGTGTATGACTTGACATGTATTAAGTCTCTTCTAAATGGTACAAACTAAGCATTGTAGAAATTTGGTGGGTAGAGATGTCTTTCTTCTTCTGGCAGTGGGAAGATCTGTCAGAGGAAGCAAAGACCGGTACAATTGTCCGTTTGTTTGTTTGTTTTTGTTTGTTACTTACTTATTTGCTAAGGGTAGAAAAGAGTTAAAGAGTAACAATGTTCTATAATGGGTAAAATAAAACTATTAGGATAAAGAATTTTCACCCATAAAACTCTGGAGAAACTATTTATCCCTTGAGACTTTACTACGTACATTGAATATAACTCATGTTTGGGGGTGGTGGTGCACACATATGCATTTTAGCTTACATGAAAGCAGGGTGAGTAATCTCAGGTTGATTTCTCTGTTAGTGACCTTTGACTGAAGTAAGAATTCCATGCAGCCTCTATTGCTGCAGAATCTCTATTGCTTTGTTCTCCTGTATTACTTGTGATTTTACTGTGCAGAGGGAAATTTCCACCTTTTCCCACATTTATCTCTAGCTGCGATTTAGAACACTATTAAAACCTTTCTTTGCCTTTTTTTTTCCTGCTCAAGTCAGCCTCCTTTGTAATATCAGGTGTCTCTTCTTCCAGTTTGGCAGAATATTAATATCTCTCTCTCTCTCTGCCTCTCTCTCTCTTTTTCCCTCTCTCTCAGACAACCATAGCGATTGGCTTAGAAATGGGCATAGAACCCAGTAGACTTAATGATAGTATACTTTAGAGACTTCTCTATGGGAGGAGGTGCCTTTTTTCTTTCTTTAGCCTTGAAACTACAATGATTTTTAAATGGGAAAATAATCAGTTTCTATGTCTACAACTGCTTGACTCCACAGGTTCACAATAGAATAAGAATAACATAGCCGTGTGGGATAATATAGCTGAGTCCTAGCGACATGGAAGGCTGATGGGAGAGAATTGCTTGAGCCCAGGAGTTTGGGCTGTCATGAGCTATGCTGATGGGTGTGTGCACCACGTTTGGCATCAACGGTGACTTCCCAGGAGCAAGAGACCACCAGGTTGCCGAAGGAGGGATGACCTGACTCAGGTTGGAAATACAATAGGTCAAACTTCCATGCTGATCAGTAGTGGGACATGCCTTGTAATTGCCACTGTATTCCAGCCTGGGCAACATAGTGAGACCCCCCATCTCTTGGTCTGTTGGGGAAAAGAAAGAGAATAACACAGCATAGAAAGAAGATAAGCCCAAAGATGAAGGATAAAAAGAACAGAGAGACACAATTAAAAACTTACGATACTCATAAGTCTTTTATTGCTAACCCCTAAATTTTTAATTACAAATAAATACAAATAAAGTAAGGTGGTCCTTTCATTTAAGCTTTTTTGAGCTGAATCTTTAGCATTTTCGCACATGAGTGCTCACTGATACCATGTTTCTTTTTTATTAATTTTATTCAAAAAATTTACAGCCTACTATCTTTTCTCTTATATATATATAACACCCTGTTTTAAAGTCCTTATCATCCCTTGCTATAGAAAAAGATAAAGCACTTTTATTGGCCTGAACTAAATAAACCATTACATTAATATTATAAAAGGCAGAATATTCTCCTTAAATCTGAGGCTTTTTGTAGATGAGTTTAGTTTACATCACATAGAGGATGTCAGATTTACCCTGCTGCTCTGCACACAGTTTCTCTGCTGCATATCCTTCTTGTAAGAAGAGAGCAGATTGGGATTTCATGAAATGATCGCCTCAGAGAAATTCTATTTACTGAGAGTAACACGGCTCTGTATCTACCAAACAAAGCAAAGGAGAGCTATTTACACTTGGCTTTTCAAGAGGTAGTAGATCTAGAAAAATTAGGAGTAGGCAAAAAAGTCATGACACTCTGTGGACGTTAGCTAGGGGCCAAAGGGAAATTAACGTCATACCCGACATGCCTTGGAAGCGACAAGGATGGACAGATTGATGGAGAGTGCTGAGCAAACCCTTGCGATTGCAGAGGAGCAGAGCTACAAGAAAGTCTCAAATGACACAAGCCTGATGTGTAAAGACACCTGAGCATTCTGGTGACCCAGGGCTTTCTGCCACAAGAAGTGTTGATGGATTGTTTGCAATCAATAGTTGGCACAGAGAATAGCCGCGTTCCCTGTCCTGCAGTTTTCAGTCTGTTCTTTGACTGTATTACAATAGATAGAGTTCGTGTGCATGAATCCATTAGAGGAAAATGGAGTGCTTAAACATCTTAATGTTTTCTAGGGCTATTGATTAGTGGGTGAATAGAAAACACCTATAGCCTACTCTGTTACAATAGGCTGGAAAAGAAAAGTCACCTGGAAGGCTTTAATTTAATCAGCTTGGAGATGGCCATAGAGACCCTATGAATTCCCATCAGCCTGAGGTCACGAAGTGTACTGTGAGATCACACAGAGGCCGTCATCACTACATACTCTGGAACAGCCCTCAAATCTTTCTAGTGGGGTCGTATGTGCCAGGTGAAGCCTCAGGATCCTTCTTATTTCCCAGGGTGAGATCACACTGCAGCCCCCATCCATTTCCAAGTGAGTTCTTAGGCCTGAGGTCTTGTTTTTCTCTAGTTCTGCTTTAAAGTGACATATGCAAAATGAAAATATGACCATAATGCCTCTTTGTTGAAAGCCATCATCAGTCCCCTTTGTTATAGGGTTGACTCTGGACTCTTCGCGCCCTACTTCGTATCCTTGGCTCTGTCTGGCCCTGGAGGCTGACCTTCCACGTCTGCAATGCACTACCCTGTCTGTATTGTGGATCCAATGCACTGTATTACCCTTGGGACATTGTTTACTTTGTACCTTGTTGCAGGTGCCCTTTGCAACATTTTTTCCCTGGCCAATGGTTACTCATCCTGTAGGGCCCCGGCTGAGACTTTATTTTCTTGCAAAAGCCTTCTCCAGACCTCAGGTTCTCATTAAGTTCTTGCTCTCTACCTGGACAGAAAGCCTATGCACTTACTGAAATTGCGTGGTCCTGGGTTTGTGCACATCCGCTATGCTTTACTCCTTCAGTGTACAAGCATTGTCTCACTTCCCTTCCAGTGGCCAGGAGGAGTATTCAGTTTGGATTTGTACACTGAGATCAACCAGGTACAAATAACCTGTCAGATGCTACTGTCCTTCCTGTTGGACTTTCTGGTGCACCAGATAATTTATTTGGATGTTTAATCTGAGCATCATTCTTCTCAAACTATTTCTTCTCTTTTCCCATGCAAATAGCTAGACCTTTGTGCTCACTTATTGTAGTTGTTTTCTAGAGTTGCTGTAACAAATTACCACAAAGTGTGTGTCATAAAACAACAGAAGCTTATTCTCTCACAGTTCTGGAGGCTAGAACTCTGAAATCCAGGTTGAGGGAGGCAGGGCGGGGACGGGCTCTGCTGCCTCTGAAGGCACTAGAAAAGAATCTTTTCACGATTCTTCCTTAGCTTCCTGAGATTGCCAGCCATCCTTGGCTTTCCTCGGAGTGAAGTTGCGTCATTCAGATTTCTTTCCTTGTTTTTGGATGACATTTTTTCCTCTGTGTCAAAGCTGTGTCTCCAAACCTCCCCCTCCTTATAAAAACACTAGTTATTGGATTTAGGGCTCACCCTATTCTAATACAAACTCATCAAAATTTGATTAGGTTATTCCAAATTTGCAAATAGGTTATTTGCGAATTGGATATTTACAAATAGTTTATTTCCAAATAAAGTCACATTCACAGGGCCTGAAGGTTAGGGACTTGACTTATCTTCCGAGGGACATAATTTGATATATAACATTTGCCTTTGTGGAGGACTACATTACAGGGTCAAAGGCGGATGTTGTCTTTAGTTGACTTGTCTCCCTGGCTTTTATTTGCCCAGGTTAGTTTGATGAGAGTGCTTCTTGTTGAAAGTATGTTGAGAGAGGAATTAGTGGACAGGAAAGAGAGGCTAAGGCAAGGAAGGAGAGAGAAGAAAGGATTCGAGGACTGGGACAGGCAGAGATCCGATAGCCTGAGAAAGCCAAGGATCATTCTTTAGCCATCAGGGAGATCAGAAGATCTAAGGAAAAAATAAACTCAGTGAGCTAGCTCCCAGTTTTGGCAAAGATCCCCTTACCAGTCTCTTGCAAATGGCCTTGAACATTTAAGATATTAACAAACAACTGCCATGATGGTCTAAAAAGGGACATTTTCCCATTTTCTCAGACTCCAGCTGGACATTTTCCCATTTTCTCAGACTCCAGCTGGCCTAGATTGTCATTTGTAGGGCTTGGCTTCGGAAGGCTTAGCAAAAGACATAGCTGATCCTGGTATCTGTGTCAAAGTGTCTTTTATTTTTCTTTGTCAAGTGAAAGCCTTTCCAACGCTGATGGCTCATCGTCTACCACTATTTACACTAATAAATATTGCTAAAAGTGCCAGGAATCTTTGCTGGTGACCAAACTTCAAGAGAGAAGCCAGCAATCTTAAACCTAAACCGTTCCTGTGGCATAACTGATGTGCTCTGGTCTGACCCATTGCCCCAAATGGGGTCCGGGACCTGTTCTCACCCGCACTCAGAGTGAACTGAATACCCTGATCTCCTCCTGAGTTCTGTAGTGGTCAGCTTGTTCTTCAAAGTACCAGTGGACTGGGGCAGGGGTGGAGGCCAAAGTAATACATCACAAGAAGAAAAAAAACTGATCTATCCTCTGTTCCTGCTTGTGCACTGAGGACTCTGGGGATGAGTTTGCAGAGAGCATTCCACTGTGGCCTCCTTAGAACTTGGTGTCTCGTTGTGACACAAAGCCCCTGAGTTTTCCCTCTCGCAAGGCTTTCTTTCAGCATGTTTTGGGTTTTCTGGATTTATTATTATTTTTTAAGACTTAGGTAATGAATTTCTTTTGTCCTTCTCGCTTAAGTTGTGTATTCCCAACACAGCCTCTTCTAAAGGGAGGCAAAGTTGCAGTGGTAAAACACTTGACAGAGTGAACAAAGAACAGAAAGGGCCAGAGTTTTGCAGCAAACAGTTGGACAGTTCAAGGCAAAATGGTGCAATATGACAGCTGGTTCCCAGATTATGCAACACCAAACCAAATGGGTGGTGTTTTAAGTTTTTGGTCCCAAAAGATAATGTAATAATCAGAAGAACCAGTCTGTAGAGCTGTAGTCTCATTTTCCCAATTGCTCCCCTGCAAAATACATATTCTCCCTCCCCTACATATTCCCAAGCAATAATAGAATTCAGTGGCCAAACACCTTTATAAGAGCTGCCGGCCACCTTTCTGACCCAGAGAGTGACAATGTGTACCAGCAAATGAAAAGTTCTAGGAAAACTTGCAGAAGGGAAACCTGCTGAATCTAGTGGCTCTGAACTTATTTGATGACATACGTTTTTTCTGGGTAACCCCTACAAACACCCTTACAGTTGATGTGCAAAGCAGCACACTTTGAGATATGGGGAAGGGGCACATGTAAATTTACAGAAACAAAGTAAAAGGAAAGGCAGCTGGAAGCAGGTAAAAGTGTCCCAAAGGCCAAGGCCTTTAATGCACTTGCATTGCTTGGTTCACTTGGTAAATTCGAATTATGTGCCAATAGAACTCCCTAAAAAAATTTCTTCTTGACCCTAATCTATACCCTAGTATGTGGCTTGAATGAATAAAATTTGACCTTGAAATTGTGTGCTATGTATATTTTGCCATAATTTTTAAAAATAAAAATGAGGCTGGGTGCAGTGGCTCATGCCTGCCATCCCAGCACTCTGGGAGGCCGAGGCTGGTGGATTGCTTGAGCTCAAGAGTTTAAGACCAATCTGAGGAAGAGCAAGACCCCATCTCCAAAAATTGCTGGACACTGTGGGAGGCTCCTATAGTCTCAGCTACCAGGGAGGCTGAGGCAAGAGGATCCCTTGAGCCCGAGAGTTTGAGGCTGCTGTGAACTATGACACTATAGCACTCTACCAAGGACAAGAAAGTGAGACTTTGCCTCAGAAAATAATAATAAAATTAAATTAAAAATATATACATATAAGAAGAAAAGAAATATGAGGAAAACTGACATTGGTAATGATCCCCTCTGAAACTTTACCAAGCTGGTACAGTGTCCCTATGGAAATAACAAAATAGCCTTCCAAAAAGCTGTAATGGATATCCTCACTTACCAAAACAGGAAACCTAGTGTTTTTGTTTTAATGAATATCATGGAACATACATGGTTTTGTAAATTATCTTCACTGGTTTTATAGAATGAAGCCTAACTCTTTATCTTCTTGTTTCCCTGAGACCAATTTTTTTTTTTAATTTTAAAATGAGAAAGAACAATAAATACATTATTTTTGGCTCATCAGCATGTTGACCGAGGGAAGATTGCTTTTCATAGGAGTGCCATTTTCCATTCTGTCATATCAACTTAAAATATACATTCCTAATTTCCTTTCCATGCACTCTCTTTTTATTTTTTTTTCAAGTTGATATGAGGGTGCAAATGTTTTCAAATGATATGAGGCTACATTGTTTTCATTTCTGGGGTAAAGTTGAAGTTGTAGTTGAGTCCTTCACCCAAGGGGGTGAACACACTCATATCGGGCACATTGAGAGAGATGCCGCTGATTGCCGTCCCACCTTCTCCCTTCTTCCTTCTCTCCCCTCCCTCTTGCTAGACTATACTTGTGTTTTTCTTTCATGTGGACTTGCAGATGAAAAACTAATTATTAAATAAATACATGTATGGCTTTCTGTAGATGCTTGGGATACAGCAAGACAGACAAAGATCGCTGCTTTCGTTAAGATTATAATATAATGGGAAAATAAGCAATAAATGTAATAATTATGTCAACTACCTACTATGTTCAAGAATGAAATTGCTATAGGAAAAAGTAGTGAAGGAGAACAAAGGAAAAGGAATGGAAGTGCCAGCTCATTGCAAAATTCAATAGGATGCTCTTTAGAGACGTCTTTCGGAGAGGAGATTTGAATGAAAACTTTTAGAAAGGAAAAAAACAATGGGAAAAGCATTCTGGGTAGAGAAAATAGGTAGAGAAAACTCTGTAAGGAATGAGCATGCCTGGGATTTTGAGCATAATAAGAAGGCCTGGGTGACCTTGGTTGAAAGACATTATCCGCACTCATTTTTAACAGGGTTAATTCTGGACTCAGTACGATGTCCTGAGAGACAGAGAGAAATGAAGTAAGAGCAAGGATGGGGGTGAATACAGCAGCAGATCTTGGAGATCCTTCATAGTATGGATTTGGGTGACGACTCTGAATAAAATGGCAAGAATTATAAGATTTAGAAAAAAAAGGAATGACATTATTCTAAGCTACTTGGCTAATTATTATTTTTTTTAGAATAATAAATTAATATCTGGCCTAATGGTTTGCCAGTCAGTCATTCAGTCAATAAGTATTTATCCAGCACTCATTCTGGAGCTGTGAGTTGGAGAATTAACCTTTGTTTGATAAAATGTGCATTATTGGCTCAATTATCTGAAATAACACAAACAAAAAATACAAACATCCAAAGAAAAATCCTCAGAGTTTTTTCCTGAATAATCTAAATAAATGCCACTATATAAACTAAAGAAGATTCCAATTTGATATATTTCATTTCCTTTGGTCATATCCCATTGCTCTCTAATTAACGAAATTTCTTTTTTAATTTTTTATTAGTTTTAAAAGTAAAGTTTAATGTTATCAGACTTATCGCTATCAAGCTTAACAGATTTTTTTCCTACTTAGAGAATGAGAGCAATTTTAATTTTAAAAATTGGTGATAAATTTGTTTCATTCTAACAAAATGTTTAATTTGGTTATAATTCATAATCAACATTTTAATGTGAACTCGACTAGGGATTTTTTAAAATCGTTTTTTCTCATGTTTTGTCTTATTTCAGATGGAAGAAATATGATAGACTTGAAAGAGTTTGGAATCTTTAACAAACTTATTAATTTCACTGAGCCATTCCTCATCTTTTATAAAAAGAGAAAATTAATACTGATATTATAAGAATTAATTCAAATAAAGTTTGAAAATATTATAGTCCTATACTATCACCTGTTCGAATACTAATAAATAACTCATTGAATAAGTTAAGGTAAATTATGTGCTTGAGCTAAAAAAATAGTTTTTCTTCAAATTGGCTTAAGTGAACCCTCTGTCTCTACCCTATGTTATTTCCTTTTTCATCTCTCTTTTAGTGTTGTCTTTTCTCATTTTTCACCACCCTTCCATTAGATCCTACCCTTTTAATTTAAACATCTTCAGGATTCATTGCCGGGATTACTTCAGTAATATTTTATTTGACTGACTCCACTACTTTCATTCAAGGCCATCCGTTAAGGCTGCTTTTGTCATCTGTTGCTTCTGGTTCAGAATGACTGTGAACCCAGGATGGCAAATGGCAATTAAAATTATGAGCCCTTTTTGTTAGCCAGTTAGTTTTAAGCATTGAGGAGTCTGAGGGTCTACCTGGCTTCAGGCTGATGGAGAGCTTTGATCAAATTCTGATGTCTGCGGCGGAAGGGAAGTTGAAGTTTATAATTGAAATATTTGGTTACCTTCAACTTTCAAATCAAGTTCAAACTATTTAGTCTCTTTTTGAAGATTTTTCCTAATTGCTTACTATACTCATTTTGCAAGCTCACGTTTATTTTCCCCCCAAGTAAATCTATCATCTTGTACTTCAAGCACACGTTAGATTGACAAACTTCTCTCCAATTATACTGTGTGCCTTCACCTTATCCACTGTGAAATATTCTTTGCTGTCTTCTTCTGTCCCTCCAATCCCAATCTTGACCATCCGGCTCAAATCCTACATTTCTTAAGAGGCTTCTTTTCACCGCTGTAGTTGTTTCACTCTCCCTTCTCCAAAATATTCTCCTAATTATTGTGTATTTCTCATTGGAGAACCTAATGACTTATCATGCCTCATATTCTCTTGCCAGAATGTATCCATCTCATCCTCCCAGGGCAATGCACACTGTCCTAGTTTGTGAGCCCTGTCCAGGGAAACTGGCAGAGATTAGAGTGGAAATGTAATAAATATCTGCAAATGGTGATCAATAAATAGTTGCTAATCATGTTCACTATAATTTAATCAGAATACGTGCGCTTTGACAATATAGGAAAGGTACCTTAAAAGTATATCCATTGAAAATATTCACTTGCAAAATATGTAAACAAAGTAAAAGAATGTGAGAAATAACAGTACAAATCAAAACTTTGAGATCTGAAGGTTTTAGCCTTACTTTAAATGCAAATGTCTCAAAAACAACTTCAGCAGAGGAAATAGGAACGCTGAGTGACACAGCATGGACGGATGCATCTTTTGATTTAACTTGTCTGTTTTGCTTTATTCAATAATATATTTTCCTCCTCCTTTCACATCATTGACTTTTAGTTTAATGGTTTTCAAAGTGCGTGATGGGGCTTTAGATGTGGAGCGAGGCAGACAAAAAGTTTCTCCGTCTTTTTGTCCCGTGCCTATATTTTACACAAGGTCAATAACAGGCTTCAGTGTTTTTACAATTACCAGGAGGATGGGATTTGTTATTGTGTGCAGATAAATGTGCTGATGCTTTCATTATTTATGGGATGAGATAAAAGTCATGCAGCCTTGTGAGACAAAAGGCAGGTATATGTTTTATATCTATGTTTTTGATGAGTTCTCTCCTAGACATCGTACCTTCTACAGCCCAGTGACTACCTAATGTAAATTTCAGGTGAAGTAAAGCTGTCAACATTTAGTATTTTTTATGACTTACATTTATGCAGCTAGGGAACAAACATCTCACTTTGGAAAACTGTGCAGCAGAGAAAGTAGAATTTTTTTAAATTTTATTTTTTAAAAGTTTCTAGTATTTATGCTAGAGAAAAATGACTTTCTTAATCTGGGAGGTGATTTCTAAAGTAATTTTAAGGGCTTTTATGGGAAAGAAAGAATGGCGCAATGATTAAAATGCTCTGGCTTCATGACTTTAGAAAATAGAGAGGTTCACACTTATTTTAAAGTAAATGGAGGCTCGGCGCCTGTGGCTCAATGGGCTAAGGCCCCAGCCACGTACACCTAAGCTGGCAGGTTCAAATCCAGCCTGGGCCTGCCAAACAACAAAGACGGCTGCAACCAAAAAATGGCCAGGCGTTGCGGCGGGCGCCTGTAGTCCCAGCTACTTGGGAGGCGGAGGCAAGAGACTCGCTTGAGCCCAGGAATTGGAGGTTGCTGTGAGCTGTGATGCCATGGCACTCTATTGAGGGTCACAGCTTGAGGCTCTGTCTCAAAAGAAAAAAAAAAAAGTAAATGGAATATGCTGTCAGCTGCCTACAAGAGCAATATTCTCGACTAACTGTTAGCAGAACCTGATTTCTACTTGCTTCCTCTTGTGGTAAATCAGGGCCTAGATGTGAGCATGGAGCAGAGAACAGTAATTGGTGCTGATGAGGATTGTGTCTGTATGCCCTCAATTGTATGATTCAACATACAGGTCAACAACAGTCTTCCATGTCTGTGAAACTCAGTTTCCTCATCTAGGAAAATAACGTGCACATGAATTAAGTATTTTTTCAATTTTAGCATGTGGTGACCCAATACAGTCTTTATGTAAACTATCACCAAGTTAGAAGCTATAATTTCTGTTTTTCTCTCTATGTAAAAACTAATTATGTCTCTTGAAGCAATTACTATGAAAGTGCTCATACGATTTTTAAGTGAATGGCTATAGATGAATAAACTATCCTAGCTGTAGTTACCTTTGAAGGATGGGAATGGAAACATCAGAAGGTAGAGAGAGAGATTTTATTTTTCTGTAATGTTCAATTTTTTACCAAGAACATGGTAATGAATTATGACTTTTGAATAACTCCGGTTATTAAAAAACACATATAATCCACACCTAATCTTGATAAAATTATGTGGAACAAGGCACTATTAGAAAATATTGACAATCATGGAAAATATTGCAATTTTCTGAAGAGAAATTTTATAACATATCCCAAAAAGCTTTAAAATATTTACATTGTTTGAATAATTTAATGTTTAAAAATGTATCCTAAAGCAATTGCTCACATTTAGAGATAAAATTAAGAAGTATTCTTTTTGAAATCAGGAAGAAAATATTCCCATTAAAACTGTTTAGAGGGAGATATGAAAACAAGCTGGTTAAAAAGTACACACATTCAGTTCCGTAGAAGGAATATGTTCTAGTGTTTGACAGCATAGTCGATTGACTATAGTTCACACTAATGTATCATATATTTCAAAATAGCTAGAAGATTTGAAATGTTTCAACTCCCCCAAATGATAAATGTTCAAGGTGGCAGATAGCCTAAATACCCTGATTAGGTCAGGGCACATTCTATACATATAGCAAAGTACCACATGCACCCCTTAGAGGTATACAATTATTATGTAGCAATAATTGTTTTTAAAAAACAACTTGCAGGCTAAGCGCCTGTGGCTCAACGGGCTAAGGAGCCAGTCATGTACACCTGAGCTGGCAGGTTCGAATCCAGCCCTGGCCCGCCAAACAACAATGACGGCTACAACCAAAAAATGGCCAGGCTTTGTGGTGGGCGCCTGTAGTCCCAGCTACATGGGAGGTGGAGGCAGGAGACTCGCTTGAGCCCAGGAATTGGAGGTTGCTGTGAGCTGTGATGCCACGCACTCTATCCAGGGTGACAGCTTGAGTCTCTATCTCAAAAAATAAAACAACTTGCAGGATATATTACTTTAGGATATATTACTAAATATCCTAGACAATGCAATAAGATATGAAAAGTAAATAGATTCAAAGAAGCAAAATTTTAATTAAAGCTAATTTTATTGTCTCCATAAAAATTCAAAAGATTCTGTGGTTAAACTAGCAGGACTAATAAGAGACTTTTAGCAGTATTGGTGAATTAAAAGGATTCTATATATTTTTTTAAAGTAGAAACTATGGGCGGCACCTGTGGCTCAGTGAGTAGGGTGCCAGCCCCATATCCCCAAGGTGGTGGGTTCAAACCCAGCCCCGGCCAAAAACTGCAAAAAATAAATAAATAAATAAAATAGAATCTATATTAAAAGAAGACACTTAGAATCTCTGTGTAACAGCAATTAGAAAATATAATTAAGAAATAACCGGAGATCCACTAGAATAATGCATTAGCATCTTTATCACAGTAACATTTGAATTTAAAGTAATCAAGAGAATCCAAAATGTGAAATATTAGGAAAGTAGCAAAATAAATTATGATATGTCACTACAATGGAATAGTCCAGTCTATTCTCAATGACCCTGGAGAAAAGAGACAGTTCTCTCAAGTGAAAGTTATTTGAGGAGGGTACAAGTGTATGAAAGTAAACCAGAAGGAATGCAATGTCTGGGCGGGAGTGGGGAGGAAGCAATTATCAGACTCTGGAAGAAAGAGGGAATCTGAAGTCACAGCCAGGCAAAGGCAAGTCAGGAAGAAGGGACAGGGGAATGTCCACTCCTGGCCTCAGGCTTCATTTTTTTCTCTGCTGTCCTACCTGGCTCCCCATTCTCTAAACTCAGGAACCAGAGGGATAGGGAGCTCTATCAGAATGTTCTCTGTGGTTTCAAACATGTTGTTTTCTTTTATCCAGCTCTGATAGTTGGTCTTGGTGAGAGTATTGATCTGGTAGAATCTATTCCCTTGTAATCAAAAGTGAAAACATTATGGTGTATTGAGTGTATTCAAGACACTTTTATACTAGGTTTTTTCCCATTTTAGAAATATAAATCTTAATAAAAAAGGAACTTCAAAATACAAAATGCTTCACTTTCTGATTGTAACCAATACCCATCCAAGTAAACAGAAACCACTGTTTCTGCCTTACTAACAGAGGGGAATTTAATATAGGAAAACATTTACAAAAGTGTTTGGAAGGGCCTGAGGAACAGAAGGGAAATATGAGATTACCCACTGTTTAGTATTTTAGCCTGTTTTGTGCTATTATAAATAAATGCCTGAGCCTGTGTCATTTATAAAGAAAAGGGGGTTATTTAGCTCAAAGTTCTGCAGGCTGTAAAAAGTCAGGTGCCACCATTGGCTCCTGGTGAGGGCTTCAGGAAGTTTCCAATGGAGTCAGAAGGTTGAGGAGGAGCAGGCGTGTCAGATGGTGAGAGAAGGAGCAGAGAAGGAGGAGAGGGTCCCAGGGTCCTTTAGACAGCCAGCTCTCCCATGAACCAGTAGAGAATTCCCTTATTACGACAGGGAGGGTGCCAAGCCATTCATGAGGGATTCACACCTCCTATTTGGCCCCCTGTCTAACAGTGAAGCTCAAGTTTCAGCTTGACATTTGGAGGAAACCAACATCCAAACCATATCAGTTAGTAACCATAAGAAGCTGTTCTTATCCTTAGGGAGGAATAATGATGGAATCCAGAACTCAAGATCACTGTGTCTTGTGGGCTGCTGGATCAACTCTCACTGCCACAATTGCTTTGGAATGACTGTTGTCCCACTTTGCCGAGAGTCAGAAGCCTGGCTCCTGCTGAGCTTTGATGGTCTGAAGCTTTGATGGTCACCATGTTGCCAAGAGCCTGCCATTGCTAGTGCTTTTGGGACCACAGTGCCTGGATGGAAATCCAAGGGTCCAGACTAGCCGGCTGCTGCCTTTGATGCTATTTCTTCCTTCCTTCTACTTCCAACTTCCTCTCAATTCCTTTTACTGGCATCACATCAATTAAAGCTAACTTTTGAGGAATTCTGGGAAGTGTAGTTTCAAGGCAATTAGTCCTTTGCAAAACAGCAGAGAGCAAAGAAAGGCCAGTATGAAGCCAGGAGCCAACTATCAATTGACCCAGGTGCCTGACAATAGCACAAACGATACAGGTAAGTAATTTCTAAGTCCATTTTACAAGTAAGTTAATTGAGCCCCTGTAAGTGAAATTACCTGCTCAATATGACTCAGTATTGGTGCAAGGGGTCAGGCTTCTTCCTTTATGAGGAAGCTGGGGGCTTCTGCTACTGTATAATTCTGTTTCAGACAAAGAAACCACTCTCTCTATCTCGCTCTATCCCCTGCTCCATATTAAAAGTATTTTTAAAATTACACATTTAATTTTTAAAGCTGTATCTGGTTACTAAAATTGTTTTCACCCTCATAAAGTTTTTAGATTCAAAATCTAATACTGTATAGGTATTAGGTCTGGCAGCCCAATGTTGCTCTAATTAATAGAGTCCCATGTACTCTGTTAAACAGAATGAAATTTATTGAAAGATACTAGGTAACCTATCATGTCTGTCAGAGACAGAAAACCAGGCTATTAATCAAGGAAGAACATCAAATCACACCTCATGATGATTTCAGTCACTGTGGGCCAAAGACACTGTACTGGGTGTTGGCTAATAACACCAGAATTTCTGCAGGTGAAATCTCCAAAAACAACGTAGGTGTGCAACCACTAGAGCAGAAATGGATCTTCAGTTTTATACTCAAAAATTGACCTGCGTATGACATATACCTCTATCCCAACCTTGAGAGAGGTTGAGAAGATGTGCTTCTGGCAACTACTTTGGGAAGAATCATAATCCTAGACTGAGAACTTAGCAAACATAAGTAGGATATTCAAAACTTCTAGCCATTCAAAAAGAGTATCAAGTGGCAAAACAGATACAGAAAAACTCTTTCTCTGCTCTAAATGAAAATGTAACTTTTAATCCAGGTGTACTGGCTCACCTCAGTAATACTGGCACTCTGGGAGGCCCAGCCAGGAGGATTGCCTGAGCTCAGGAGTTTGAAACCAGCCTAACTGAGAGTGAGACTCTGTGTCTATGAAAAAATAGAATAATTACCCAGGTCTTGTGGAAAGAACCTATTCAGGACCGTAAGGGAGAAGGATCACTTAATTACAGTAGTTTGGGGTCACAGTGAGCTATGATGAGGCCTCTACACTCTAGCCCAGGCAATAGAGTAAGACTGGAAAAAAATATATTTTTTTTTCTCAAGGAAAAAAATATATATATCCACATATGTACAAACGCTACATATATAACTTTAACAAAATATTTTATGTGGATTTTAAAACGAACTTGGGAGAGATAATATATCTGTCTATTGTTGTTGTTGTTGAGACAGAGTCTCACTCTGTCACCATGGGTTTGAGTGCCATGATCATAACTCATAGCTCATAGACAGAGTCTCACTCTGTCACCATGGGGTTGAGTGCCATGATCACAGCTCATAGCAGCCTCAGAGTCTTGGCTCACACTTCAGGTTCTCAAGTAGCTGGGATTACAGACACCCACCACAACACCTGGTAATTTTTCTAATTTTAGTAGAGATGGGGTCTCACTCTTGCTCAAGCTGGTCTCCAACTCCTGAGCTCAAGCTGTCCACTCATCTTGGCCTCCCAGAGTGCTAGGATTACAGGCATGAGCCACCACACCTGACCCATATATCATATTCTTTCTAGTGGATTACTGCCACACTAAAATAATGATAATTAAAACATAGTGCATAACTTTTCTTAAGCAGTCTTTTTACTTAAAAATATATTTTGTGTCTAGGGCATGTATACAGCTAGTTGAAGGCTTTCCTTATAGTAATTCCATTTTATCTCAAATATATTCTGTCTGAAGAATTTTTTCTTTTTCCCAATAATGAAATAGGAACTTGGAGCTAGAGAAACATATTTCTGATTCATCAGGTACATTCATAGTAGCTTATTTTGACGCTTAAAAAAACTAGTTTTCCTTCCTATAATTATCTATCACAGTGGCATCTACTAACAATATATTCCACTTAAAGAGGAGGTTTCAAAATATTGTCATGGTCTATTTATAATAATACTTGATCTGCCATACACACACACACACAGGTTCTGTATTTGTATTTAAAATATACGTATAGATTTCTTTTTGTTATATAAAGTCATGTCTATATGAATAATGGCAAACGAATAAATTATCAGTATTTTCCCAGCTTGCAGCGGGGTCTTTGGCTAGTCAAGTCAGCGTGCCTGCCAGAGTAGACTACTCCCCTAAGTGCCCAGGACCCCACACCTGTTCTCCTGGGTTGTCAGTGTTCTGGACACGGGGGAAGTTCATTGGAACCTATGTATAGTCTGATGGAATAGGGTGGCATTTCTCTTGTTAGTAAAAGATTCCGAATGCTCAGAAGCAAAGTGTTCACCAGACCCTTTTGGTACAACTGTCCTTAGTGTCCTACAGCAGTGAGCTGGCTCTCACATGACAGTTAAACATTCAAAATATTCCCTTCCAGTGGACCCATTCCCTTCCTTGGTAAGTTACTTGCCAGGCAGTATCCATTTTCCTTCTTTTTTTTCTTTTTTCTTTTTTTTTTTTTTTTGCAGTTTTTTGGCCGGGGCGGGTTTGAACCCACCACCACCGGTATATGGGGCCGGCGCCCTACTCCTTGAGCCACAGGCACTGCCCAGTGGTTTTTCCTTCTTTTATAATAAAATACTTCCAGTTTTACGTGGACACGTGGCTGTCCACTGATAACTGTTTTCCTTGCTGTGAGTCATTGTCCTGTGATTTGAACCAGTGAAATGAGAAGATTAGAGATGTGCACAACTTCCTTCAAAGTCTTCTTCTAAATAATGGCGTTTACCTTGTACTTTCTCCCTTCTTCTTCTCCTGTGACTGTGACCCAGGTTTGACCACAGAGATAAGCACAGAAGTCTAAGGGATGGCAGGACAAATAAAATGTAATAGACCAGCCTCGCCAGCCTGGCAAATGCAACTCCAGAATGATACCAAAAAAGACCGTGTGATTTAATTCAGTGTATTTTGACACCACACAGCACTTCGTTGGAAGCATTAAGTAAATGCTTGGGGCCCAGCATGGTGGCTCCCCCTGTAATCCTAGCACTCTAGGAGGCCGAGGCAGGTAGATCCCTTGAGCCCAGGAGTTTGAGATCAGCCTGAGCAAGAGTGAGACCTCTGCCTCTGCTAAAAATACAAAAACTAGACGAGGTTGTGCAGGTGCCTCTCATCCCTGACACTCGGGAGGCTAAAGCAAGGATCACTTGAACCCAGGAATTTGAGCTATGACCACAGGGCAGTCGAGCCTGGGGCAACAGAGAGATTTTTGTCTCACATACAAAAAACAATTATAATTGGATGGCTCCCAAGACCCTGGTGTATCCTTTATCTAGCTTCTCTTCTGAATACTCTCAACCACAAGGAGACTTTCCTGTCCACTTTTCCCCCTCACAGTCTCTCCTTTTATGTGTTAACCCCGCCCACACGCTATTACCGTATTCCTTATAATATCTCCGCAACTCTATTCACATGTTCACTCTATTTTCCACTCACACTCTTTTCTTCTTTTGTTTTGTCAAAATAAACCTTATTATCTCTCTAAATTTCAAACCAAATTCATCAGCAACTTCAATCTTGGTTTTTATTTATTTGAGGACAATGAGAATTCAATCTTCATATCATCCCAGAAGCTAAGGGAAACTACTTTTAGTATGTTTTTTCTGATATAGGAAAGAAAGTAAAACGCCAAACAATGAATTTCCACACTAAATTTTGTAATCCAATCATTTTCTAACACCCACAATTCCCTCTGTATATATAATTTTAAGAACATATATTAATTAAACAATTTATAAAATACAGCATGATCTTCTATCATTTACTAAAAGAATGCCTGTTCTTCTGAAAATGCTTTTCTCTTTCTTCAGTTTCCACAGCATAGTGTAAAGATTTAATAAAATTTGAAAATATTAGGACAGGAAGGGATTTAATGGCTCATTTGTTTTGATTTTCTTATTTCCAGGTTAGGAGCCTGAAAATTAGATTATTTTGGCAGCTTACCCAAACAGATCGGGTTCGCCTGTGGCCATTCTAGAACTAAACCCAGCTTTCTTGCTTTGATAAATATGCCTTCTATTTCCCCACATGTTTATTGTTCTTGAAAAGTAAGCTTGTACTACTTGACTTTCATTTAAAAAAAAAAAAACTGTGTTATAATAGCAATTGATTTGTTTCTAGATTTTTTAATAGCCCACGAATGAATGAACAGAGTTGGAAGACCTCAGCTTAAAATTGCTGGATCATTCAGCACTCTGAATTACTGCCATTTCTCTTTAAAAGTATACTTTCTTTGATGAAAGCACAACACTAATTCCTGAAGTCTATTTTAATAAATATGATCCTCAAAATTCACAATCTAACTTTTTTCTCCTTTGCTCTTTCTTTTCCATTCTGTGAGCAGAGTATGCGTTTGTTAGGAAATCTTCTTTTCCTTTACCGAAGCTATAGACTGCATTGCTGCTCGGCTTGGCACTTTCGTTTGTCTATAAGAAAATTGAATACAGTTTCTTTTGATCTTCTTTTGAGAAACCTGTAAATAATGGTAGCACGTGGAAGCCATGCCGTGGGCCATGTGTTTGTGGATGTTTTTTGTTTTATAGTTTAAGACTACTGATTTATTGCTGGACTATTCAATGCACTGTCTCTTACATTCAGAGAAATCTTATCTGTAACAACCGGACCCGCAAAGAAGCTTGTTTGCCCTTCCACGCTCTACCCTCAGCAACAGCAAACATCGCTTTGCCGATTTTACTCCTTTCTTCCCACAGCAATCCCTTTCCCTTCGTTTTCCCAGGTCATTAGTTTTTCAATACTCATGAGCCCCTCTTAGCTGCCTCAAGAGTGTCATGGCATCCTGTTAAGGTAACTTGAGGGACATGCACGTCTCTCTGCCTTGACATCTGTTCACTTCTGCAGGTGGGCTTTGATGCTGACCCTGGCACTATCTGGTGACATTTCTCTTTTCTTTTTCTGGCTACAACTGCAAACCTCTGAGAGCATGGTTGGGTTTCTATGCTTTGTTTGTCCCCTCTTTTTGCAGGAAATATAAATGACATAGATAAGTATACAATCTACTACAACCAATACCCACATTCTCATCACCAATACTTTATTTATTTATTTATTTATTTATTTATTTATTTATTTTGAGACAGAGTCTCACTCTGGTGCCCTGCATAGCTAGTCATGGAGTCATAGCCCCCAGCAGCCTTAAACTGCTGGGCTCAAGCTATCCTCTTGCTTCAGCCTCCTGAGTAGCTAGGACTACAGGCGCCCACCACAATACCTGACTGTTTTTCTATTTTTAGTAGAAATGGAGTCTCATTTTGCTCAAGCTCATCTCAAACTCCTGAGCTTACATGATCCTCCCACCTCAGCCCCCCAGAGTGCTAGGATTACAGGTGTGCACCACTGTGCCCAGGCAGATATACATACATTTCTGTGAATTACATGCAGCATCCACAATATTGTGTTAATTAATGAGATTTCTATTTACACACATGCTTGCCTTGGACAATCGTTACCTTATAATTTGCTGTTTTCCAATCACCGTTATGTTTTAGATCTACATGCTTCAAAATGCCAATTGTAATATGATTCATTTCATTGTGTAATCATACCCAGTGTAGTTTGGTCTTTTTCCTATTGGTGTTTTTTCCCTGCCATTTCTAAATTTTACATTTTACCCACAATGATGTAATGAACACACTTATGCATGTCTCCCTGTAACCATGTGATTCCCCAGTGTATAATACATATTAGTACAAAGAAGTAATATTAATGGGTCATAGGATCTGTGATTTTCAGTTTTACACGATATGCCATGTATCTTCCAAAATAGAACATATTGATTTTAAATCCCATTTCATTCATTCCCAACATACACCCCAATACTGAACATGTAAAGACTTCTAAAAATAGTATTTCAATATGATAATGTTAATTTAAATTGTCTTTATTATTTTCTATTTCTTGAAATAGTATGAATAAATGGATATATAAATCAGCACACCTAACCTTAATTTGTTAAATCTTGGAATATATCAATTTCTATTTATATGTAAGAAAGTCTCATCGATGAATTTGTCCTCTAGTTCTGTTTAGTACATTAATCATAGGTTCCGCTTTTTGTTTTTGTTTGTTTGTTTTTTTTTTTTTTTTGAGGCAGAGTCTCACTCTGTCACCCCGGGGAGAGTACCATGTTGTTATAGTTCACAGCAACCTCAAACTCTTGGGCTCTTTCCCAAGTTTCCCAAGAAGCTGGGACTACAGGTGCCCACCAACACACCCAGCTACTTTTAGAGATGGCTCTCACTCTTGCTTAGGCTGGTCTTACATTTCTGAGCTCAAGCAATCTTCCTACCTCAGCCTCCCAGAGTGCTGAGATTACAAGCATGAGCCACCATGCCCGGCCTTGTGCCAGGTTCTAAAGATAAAATGTTGTACAATGCCCTGAAAAACCTTAAAATCTAGTGGGGAAAACAGATGTCTAAATACATAGTCCCAATAAAGTCAACTGAGGGTTACCATAAGGGAAGGTGTGGGTGATGTAGGAGAACACGAGAGAGTACCTAGGACTCCTAAATGGAAGAGAAAATGATATGTAGGTAGCCAGGTAAGATGTGGAGTAAGGGGAGCTTAAATTGATAAGGATTGAGAAAGAATGACCCATGCAGAAGAACGACATGTGTGGAGGCCAAGAGGCTATCGCTCCTAGCATATTCTCAGTTCTGTTGACGAATTCAGCAGCCTATTTGGAGAAAAGGCTAGATATTGTCTGGTATTAGACCATGAAAAGCCATTTGTATATCATTCTTAAATAGTTTGGGATTTTTATTTGTTCATTTCTAAAGTATACGGGAAGCCGTGAAAAGACTTTAAATAAGATGGCGACATCATCGGACTTGAGTTTTAGGAAGAATATTCTGGGACTCTCACAAGAGGAAAACCAGAGTAGAGTAGACAGGAGGCAAGTGTCTTTACTGAGGAAAGGGACGTGGTGATATAAACTAACAGAGATGAAGAACAGGCACTATCACAGATTTTCACGGAAGTAAAATCAACTGAACTTTGTTCATTCAATATTTGCTGAATGCTCACTATGTGTTGGGAACAGTTCTGGGTATTTGGGATATATCATGAACAAAACAGATGCCCCCAAAATTATTTCTGCCTTCATGGACCTTCTGTTCTAGGGACTATGATGAGCTGTCCCACTGATTTCATGAATGAGGACCGTGACGCAGAGATGAATGGTGGGTGTCTAGAAGGGAGTAAGAGTTTGGGAGACTTGGATCTTCAGAAGTTGGAGCTTCCTTGGGAGGTCACTTGAGGAAGGCAGACATTGTTGGAGAGAAACAGCAAACTGCCTATGAGTGACAGATATATTTGCTAATCAAATAAGGTTGAAATAATTAATTAGGAATTTGGAGGAAAAAAGAATTTGAGGTTATACCTTATGTTTTGCTGGGTACATCTCATTTTCTAGGGTGTTTTTAATGATGTGACTCCTAGACATGAGAATTCCATATTGTGAATTGAAAGAAGTGTGTACTTTCCGGACAGAAGTTTATAGTGGGGGGTGGGGGTGGGGGTGAGGTGTGGGGGTGAGGAGGGGACTTCTTCATCACATGCAGGAGACACAGTGACTGAGGCCCATAAAACTATTAGGGACCCAAGAAAATTTTCTGGGTTTTTTTTTTTTTTTCAGAGAAAGAAAATGAACTTTCAGGTCAAAACCACAAAATATTAGTGTATTCATTTTATGACAATACAGTTATAATATAAAATTTTTAAATGTGGGGCAGGGGAGGAAAAGGCCCACAAAGACAAAAGCACCTGCAGTGCCTCAAATCATAACGTGCCCAGCAGTGGAGGCAGAGACCCAGCATTCTGTTCTATTTTAATGTGTACTGTGACTTGTTTTATACTTGCTTTGATGGCATTCCTTACCTTTAGGCTTCTTAGGAACCACCCATTTTCCATTTTACATATGTATATATCCAGATTATATTGTGTTCTTGAGTGTTTCATCTTCCCAAGCTCAATTTCTTAAGCTATCTTGGATGCACAACAAAATTACAGTAAAAAGATTCTCCATGATCCATGATTGAACCAGAGGCTTTGGAACATAATAAAATTGTTTATTCCAATATCCAGACACCTCTTCATGTAACTTGATCAAATAAAACCCTCAACTTTAGCCTTTTATAAAAGAAAAAGTACCTTTTAATGGAATCTATTGGGGAATAAGGAGGTGATATCATTTCTGCAAAGTTGTTAGCCACTTTTACTTGGAGGCAGGATGAACTTTCTCTTTCAAGAAAGGTAAAAGGTGAGATTGATGTTGCAACATCTGAGAACATCCTTAATTTGTCAGAATCTTCAGCAAAGCTCTTAGTACAATTTGGGAGTCTAAATGGCTCTTCCAAATAGCAAGGATTTTTTTTCTCCATTCTAGTTGTGCCTAATAATGGTCACTCTACTTCTCCCATTAAGAGAGGCAGGGACTTACTTCTGGATGAGTCTGTCTCTTGCAAGGTGGGGATTAGAAGCAGGATTTTCCCTTGACTTATTCATCCTAAGATCCATTCAAGACAAGCAGAAGAATTCTTTATTAGTTCAACTGGATTATCTTATTAGCACAAGAAAATAAGATATTGTTATCAGATTCCAATGATCAGCATAAGTTTGCTACTTTTGCTTTTTTTTTTTTTGATCAGAGAATTTGCTTATCATAAATAATTGCATTTTTCTCTGCCCCCAATCTGGTTACCTCAATAATTGCAAATTGAATTCGTGATAATTGCAAATCAAATTTTAGAAATGTGTTGCAATGATAGTGAGCATCCCATTCCTAAGGAATTTTAGTTTAAGCAGGTTGCAGGGGCTCACGCCTGTAATCCTAGCACTCTGGGAGGCTGAGGCAGGTGTATTGCCTGAGCTCACAGGTTTGAGACCAGCCTGAAGCAAAGAAAGAGCTCATCTCTATAATAGTCGGGCGTTGTGGTAGGCACCTATAGTTCCAGCTACTCAGGAGGTGAGGCAAATGGATCCCTTGAGCCCAAGAGTTTGAGGTTACTGCAAGCTATGACACCACAGCACTCTATTGAGGGCAACAAAGTGAGACTCTGTCTCAACAACAACAACAAAAAGAAGAATTTTACTTTATAAAATACATTACAAGCTACTATGTCAACATGTAGGTAATTTTAACTATCAAAACCTAAGCTGAGAATTTGCTAACAAAAATCTTTTATAAAAGAACTGTTGTCTGGCTGTAGGAAATAGCTAAAATGTGGCAAAGAAACAAAATTAGAGTGTAAAAGTAGCAAATCTGGGACACCCCTTAGAGGCATGGTACTCTATAATACATTTATCCATGCTTTTCCTACTGTGTTTCTTCCTAATGAGACATTGTGGTAACCAGGGTCCCAAGTCTAGCAAAGGTTAAACTGTATATCTTCATTATCACAAGTCCTGGGGAACTTAATGGCCCTCCAGGCACAAGCTGAACGGTTTCTGTCCTATATAATTGAGTGTGCTATCCTTCCAACCAAGATAAAAACCTCAGGATATATTTTAAAGATATTTCTATGAATGTACATTGTATTTTCAGAGGGTTGATTAAGCTTAGGACTATCATTCTTCTCTAAAAATGTAACATCATTTCTGATAAGCATTCAGTTCGTTCAATCCAAAATGGAAGAATTCGTTTTATTTTGAATTGAGCAGTGAATTATGCAATCATGTTACATAAGCTGAAAACAATTTCATTATTTTTATCATGGTAAGGATCAGGTGCTGCCTCTGCTTTGAATGATGAAGATGATGAGAACGAGGTGTGATCAGTCCTGAAGACAATGCAGGATTTGCTTTCTCTTGCAGTGATGGTGAGTTCATGAAGACCCACTCCTCTGTGATTGCCTGTTTCTGTCTGTGCACACTTGTAAGTGTGTTACTTTGTGGACTCTGAGACACACATTAAAGTTAAACAAGATTCAGCCCCAAACCCCTTCATAGGCAGGTATTAGTCAGAGATGTTTGCCACAAGCTAAAAGCCAGTTAGGAATTGCATTATCCTTATTCCTTTTAGCTGGACAAAGGAGCTGGGTTGGCTGATACTACCAGTAAGTATATAGATTTTGAGATGATTATCATGTCTGGGGATTCCAGGTTGAATAAAATTAATCTTAGTGACTGCTGATAAATGTGTAAAAATCCTCAAACCATGGAAATATCTGCTTTTATATCCATCCATCCACCCCCCACTCATCCATTTATTCATTTATTAGTAGATAACACACTTACCGACTCTTTCTTATGATGCCTACCATGGTAACAGTCAGTAATTGTCCTAAGTGCTAAGAAAGTAACAGGCCTTAAATAGTGCTCTGGACTTCCTGGAGCTTATGTACTGGGGGGCAAGGAGGAGAGGATTAGTAAATAAGCAGTTATGATACATTCTGATTTGCAGAGAGATGAGAATAGGCAGAAGGTACAATGAGATCCCCTGCAGGGGCAGTAAACTCAGGTCTAAGAAGGAGGTCAGGCAACTTCCCGAAGGAGGAGCCACCCTAAACTGAGATCTGAAGGAAAAGGGAAAACAGAGAATATCAAAGGAGGGCAGGTGCCGTGGCTCACACCTGTAATCCTAGCACTCTGGGAGCCCGAGGCGGGTGGGTTGCTTGAGCTAAGGAGTTGGAGACCAGCCTGAGCAACAGCGAGGCACCATCTCTAAAAATAGCTGAGCCTTGTGGTGGGCGCCTGGAGTCCCAGCCACTGCGGAGGCTGAGGTAAGAGAATCGCTGAGCCCTAGAGTTTGAGGTTGCTGTGTGATATGAGGCCGGGACACTCTACCCAGAACAACAAAGCAAGACTTTGTCTCCAAAAAAACCAACCAAACAAAAAAAAAAGGATATCAAAGAAAAAAAAGCAAATGCAAAGCCCAAAGCCCAGGACACCTGCAAAAGTAATACATCTGAAGGACCTAAAAGAAGTCTGGAAAAGCTGGACCATGGTGTTCAAATCAGGGCCTGATGGCTTGGCCAAGGCACCAGACACAGTCTGCAGAAAGCATCCTGCTGCCTAAGGACTGGGGTGATTACAGCTGGTCCTATCATGGAGTTTTTGAGATCACATTATTTTGAATACATTAAAAAAGCACATGCTCTTTGTCTATTTAATTATTTAGTGTACACATTCTTTTTATGTAAAAATGACTTAATGTAGTTTCTAAGGATACAAAAACTGTAATGCAACTGCAAGAGCGTAAAGCGGGGGTTTGGGGGAGGTGGGGGGGCTAGGGGGGTAAGGAGACAAAAGAAACCAGACTGGGAATACAAGAGATACTGCTACGAAGGTGAACTATGGGACTATGCTCACCTATCAGCTCCATCCACGGAGCCAGGGGGGGGTTTGATAATAATGTGACGGGAAGTATTCTAGCTGCTTTATGACTGTTATCTCATTTAGTCCTGCCAGTCCTAACTGCTCAAAGTGCAATCCACAGCCCAACAGCATCAGTCACCTGGAGCTTGTGAGAAATGTAGAAACTGTGGTCTCATCCTGGGTCTGTTGAATCAGAATCCACATTTTAACAAGGCCCCAGGTGACTCCAGAGCACCTGAAAGTGTTAACTGAAAAGGAAAAAATAATGAGGTTTAAAAGGAGAGCTTTATTTCTCCTAAAGGGTTATAGCCTGCAGGCTGGAATGCAGCCTCCCCGCCCCCCCCACCACCACCACCACTACAAGCCAGGAACAGGTGCAGCCAGGGAGGGACAAAGAGAAAAGGAATCTATACTGAGCAGGGCAGCCAAATATACACATTTAACAAGCTATAGGAGGAATCGTGACTATTTATGAAAAGAGAAAACACACACATGAGCAGTTGTAGTCTATACATCTCATCCCATCCTGGCTAAAATCCCAGGTCTCTCTGTGGTCCCCTTGGCTCAGAAATGTCTGTTTAGTCAGCAGGGGACTTAGGATTTTATTTTTAAGTTCACAAAAGCTTGCCAATATAACTGACTAAAAAGAGACATTTGCTGTTATTCTGTTTTCACTTTACAGGTGAGGAAACCAGAGTTCTCAGAGAATAAGTAACTTGCCCCAAACCACTCACTGAGCATAGGGAAGATCTGGAGCTTGTATCTTTCTGACCTTAGGCACTTCTTGATGTCTAAGCAGCACAGCCTCCCTTCACATTTATTTCCAAAATTTACAAGGTCCAGTCAAATAGGAAATATGGGCTTTTATGCAAAATACATTGTCCCAAGAAAGTAAAAAAAGGAAAAAATTGCTCAGGACAACACAGAGACTATTATCTTCATTATCAGAAAGGAATTCTTCCCAGGGATGCCCATAAACAAGACTTCTCATGAGGTGATAAATGATAACCCAAACAGAATTCTCCCCTAGATGCTGGCCAATAAATCAAAACAATGCTTTAGTGAAAAATAATCTTGTAGGAGTAAGAATGTTTAGCTATCTAAGAAAGGGTGAAGCAAAAGTTCGTTGGACAAAAACAATGACCTAGGAGGTGTATCAATTAGGAAATCAAACTTATGACATCAAAGGTCCCTTCTACCTCTCCAATTTTAAGTCTTTTTGGGTGCGTCCTCCTAACATTAAAAACTGAAAATGCCTTGTAAGTATTCACAAACTCAAATGCTTACATGGGTGTGATAGACTGACTTGTGTCTCACCAAAGTTCATATATTGAAAGCTTAACCCATAATGTGACTATATTTAAAGATAGGTCCTTTAAAGAGATAAGGATAAATGAGGTCGTAAAGGTGAGGCCTTAACCCAATAGAAAGATTCTGGGAAGGCACTTGCACAGAGAAAAGGCCATGTGAAGACTTCTGTAAACCTAGGATGGAGACCTCAGGAGAAACCAAGCTGTCGACATCTAGAGATCTTGGACTTCCAGCCCCTGAAATGATGAGAAGATATCAATCTGTGGTGTTTTGTTACAGCAACCCTAATTGACTAACACAAAGGGCCAAGCAAGTAATTTAAGTAAAGGAGCCAGTAGAAATTAACTGTATATCCATGCATTTGGAGAATCATGGAGATTGTAGTGGGACCATTGTTGATACCCAGAATTTCAAGACTGGTATTGCCCAGCTCTCTAACCAAGGGTGTGTGTGCATGTGTGTGTGTTTTAGGGGGTGATGCTTTCATGTAAAATCTATCCTTTCCTCAAAAGAATATTTTTGCTTATTTAAAAAGGCATGACAACTTAGCATAGTCTAAATAACTTTGCATAGACTAAATATCTAGGGCCTGGATCTTCTCCCAAGTGGTCATTAATTTATAACCTCTTTGCCAAGGATGTTAACAATTCCCCTAGAAGCAATGTTAAACCCTTCATCCATATAATCACCTTGCCCTTATATCTCATCTTCCAAGTGTAATGTTGCAAGTATCAGCATTTTTGCCCAAATAAACTCTATAGATGCTATACTTAAGAGAAAGTTTGCCTTATAACATGCAAGATATATTTGTCAGGCCTTGACATTACATTGAAGTGAATATTGAAGTAAGCCAGAAAAGCTAGTACTAAAAATGCATGTCATTGACTATTCCATCTACAAATGTTATGCCATTATGACAATCCATCAGGATAAATCACACAGCTACTCAACTAATTCATCCATAAAGAAAACTGGTAATTAGAGTGTTGAAGTTGGTGAGGCTGAAACCAGATGCCCATAGCATCTGCATTTGTAAGATATGAAGCCTTAATGGTAATCCTTCAGAAATTAAAAAAAAAAAAAAATAGCCATATCAGCATTATTCAGTACTACTCACATGGATAACCTTCTCCAGTATTTTCAAGGTCATATGAGGTTAAGAATGCATTTACAAATTGTAAGGGCTTTATGGAGGAAGTTCTAAATAACTTCTTTGTTGCTACTTGCAATTCTGAAAATTCTAAATTGGAAAGGTCATCTCCCTTGTTGGAAGATTGATTCATATTGGCATTTGTCAATGGGATTTCCCAACTTGAATCTATAACTTGATTACTTTTATGAATCCATTGTTTTATCCCCTTTTCTTGCTTGGTTCTTAGACTTATTTTATGTTCCATCTCTTGTAAAGGTATTTGCCTCTTGCTATAGATACTGTTCTCCTTATCCCTTTTTGGCAATATACACAATGATTTTAAGGACTTCCAGCTTCACCTCATTCTAAAATGCATTATTACTATTTCTTGCTTAGGCAAAGTTTTATCACAGATTTTGAATGAAGTCCAAGTGATACAGCCTTATATTCATGATCCTACATAGTTACCCCAACTTACCATTCTATCTGGCTCCTTTTCAGATACCTTCTGCTACAACTAAAATGGATTCATCATTCACAGAAATATGGATTCTTCCATATCAAAACTGGTGCCCATGCCCCGTGTTCTCACCCCTTAATTTTGGAAATACCTTAGTATATGTTTAACTTGGTGATCTATGTTGAATTGTAAACTTTACAGCCTTTTTGTTCGTTTGTTTCTTTGCTTCAAGTATTTCTACTGTTCTGTTTCTCTTTCTCTTTCTTCATCTTTCCGTATTTCTGTATATGTTATATCTTTTTAAATTGCTCCACAGTTCTCAGACAATCTGGAGATTTTTATTTCTTTTCTTTGCATTTTAGTTGGGAAGTTTCTATTGACCTATCTTCAAGATCATTGATCTTTCTCTCGCTGAGTCTAGTCTACTGATGAGCCCATCAAAGGCATTTTTGTGTGTGTCCCTATACAGTGTTTTTGGTTTCTAGCATTTCCTGTAGTTTCTACCTCTCTGATTAAATGTTGTCTATTTCCATTAGAGTCCTTAAATATTAATCATATATGTTTTTAAATAATTTCCATGTCTGAGTCATATTTAAGTCTTGTTCTAATGATATCTCAATCACTTCAGATTGTGGGTTTTTTTCTTTTTTTGTCTTCTATCTGTTCTTGTAATACTTAATAGAAAACCAGACATTTTATATTAGGTACTAGAAAGTGTGGTAAATAGACCTTCAGTGTGAAGATTTGTTAATCTCTCTTGGAGTAGTGTTTAATATTTACTAAAGCTATAGGTGTCAAATTCTGGTAAAACAAGTTCCTTGGTTTTGCCTCCCCTCTTGACTTTGGGCTTGCCTTTAAGTATGGACTTCTTTTCAGAGAAAGGCTATTTCAGTTATAATCCACTGTCATTATATTGGAGCCTGTGAATGTGGTGTTAAGGAGAGAGAGGGGCCCTCACAATCCTCCTGCCACAGCCTCCCAAGTAATGGGATTACATTACTACATGCCCACAATGAATCTCAGTGTTTTAAAGAGCCTATATCCTAGACCTGTGGCCTTCATGATCTAGCTTTTTGTCCCCCCTGCTTCCTAGTCCCTTGCTTGGCTGCAGCATCCACAGTATTTTTCCTTAAAACCTTTATTGCTGTTAATTTTGTGTTTCCCTTTTAAGTGAGACCAGGAGGCTGCAGGGAGCTTCAGTGGGAGCAATGCCTTGCTCCTATTGCAATAAAGTCACAGCAGAATCTTGCCCCTGGAGAGTCAGCCTTTGTCATACAGAAGACTTAGATGTATTTCATGCTGATTACTCTTCTCTTTCACCTTTCAAAGGCTTGATGGTATCTTCCCAGATCTTCACCTTGAAAACCAGATGGAATTCCTAAATATAAAGCCAACTAAAATTCAGGACCCCCCTAACACTCTAATAAACTTCAAGAGTTACTCAGTCTCACACTAGTTCATGCCTATCCTCCACCAACTCATCCAAATCACCACATCAATGTTTCTACTAATTTATAGCCCCAAGGTATTGCGTCCCAGATAAGCAAACCTCAGGTGTCTCTCTCTGAATGTACGTGGTAGATCCAAGAAAAGCCATTATTTTCTGTTTGTGTAACTTTTTCTTATCACAAGTCAAGTGTGATGTCCAAGCTCCTTACATGTCAAAGCTAAAACCAGAAGCGTAAAGATTTTTAAAAATCAAAAGTATTTTTTCTTTTTAATGTTTAAAAGATATGGAAGTTCAGTGACTCATGGATATAATCCTAGCCCTCTAGGAGGACTATTGTTCTTTGCTAAGATGTTATACACCCTAAATTTTGACCAGCCCTTTAACCATCACTGATGTTTCTCTCAATTGATGTGTACCACATGCATTCTTAATTTGCTTGTTTTTCTCATATTAGTTTATTTTTTGTTGGGAGGGGTGGAGGCTGGTTTTAGACAGGCTAAGTGATGTGTTGCAGAATGAAAAAGTAGCAGAGTCAGTAGAAACCAGGTCCATCTAATTCCAGCCCTTGTAAGACAGTGACTCTCGCATTCTGTGTTGTCGCCAACCACTCAACCCAAGACCACCCCTACCAGAGCCTGTATAAAGCCATATATGCCAATTGTGCATTGCTGCTGTAACAAATTTTTCCAAATTTAGTGACTTAACAATACATTTTTTTTAATGTTACAGTCATTAACATAGGAGGTCATAGTTTGAAATGGATCACTAGCCTAGAATCAAAGTATCTGTAGGATTGCATTCCTACCGGAGCCTCTAAAGGAGAATCCAGGCTTGCTTGTTTGTTTGCTTTCACTTTATCTAGCTTCTAATAGCCAAAGGTTGCTCCATGATTCATTGGATTCAAAGGTGATTGAATTCCATGATTCATTGCTTCCTTGATTCATGGCACCTTTCCTCTATCATCAAAACCAGCAAGGGTGGACTGAGTATTTCTCACGCTGCCATCTCTCTGGTTCTCTTTCTTCTATGTCTTTCTCCAATTTTAAGGAGACTACATTGTGATTGCATTGGACCCATTTTGAAAATCCAAGGTAATTTTCTTGTTTTTAGGCAGCTAATTATCACCCTTCATTCTCTTTTGCCATATAACCCTAGGTATTCACGGTTTCTGGGGATTAGGCTATGCATATGTTTGGGAGACCAATATTCTGCCTATGATGGATGGATAGAGAGATAGATAGGTAGATAGATAGATAAACAGATAGGTAGAAAGATATCCCCCTTTAGTACATGGTTGAGGGGTTGTATATATCAATATCTAATTAGGGAGAGAGAAACAACACCATTAAAAAATAAGACAATATAGAGCAATTCACGTACCAGGGTCAGGTTATGGCCACTGGAATAGAAAGAAGGTAAATATCCAAGAGAACAGGGTATATCTAAGAAGGTTACACTGATCTGGGTAATAAAGGCTGCCTAGGTATTGGAAGAGGCAGAAAGGGACTTCAGTGAAGAATGGAACAGGGTTAGGGAAGAAGAAGTCCTGTATACAGCACACAGATGGAACCAACTCTACTGGGTGAGACTATGTTCATAAATAATGAGAAAAACGTGGATAGGAAGGGTGAATTAAAATCATGGGCACTAGATGGGGGAATTCTGATGAAATGATAATTTAAACAAATCCAAGTACCTGGTGTACGAATTATCCTTGGGTTCAGTACATAGGTGGGCAATCAGGAGGGGTTTAGTTCCAGCCATGTCATATGACATTAGCATTTTTGGATGTCAAAAATTGTCAAATATCAGCGTTTTCTTTTAGCTCGTCCTACGCAATTGGTAGAGGCTCATTATTACTTAGAAACATGGGGAAAGAGGGGAGGATGTTCCATGATCAGAAAGTTGTTCTTTAAAATGACCACAAGAGGGTGGTAAGGAATTATCCTTTATATCTGCACACCTACAGAATATTGGTCTTTTTCTCCAGACACACAAATGATTAAAATACATGTAAGATGGAGCTTTAGAGATTTTTTCTAATTTATTATTGTTCATCATATTTAAAATAGCATTTTTTGGCATCCTCAGAGAACACTGCCTGCTAGCTGGGCACCTTAAATGCAGAGAACGCCAATTATAAGAACATATCTGTCTTCTTGCATATGAACGTACTTAACATGCAACAGATTCATCCATAAATTATGAGCACCTCGTCACTGTCAAACCTGTAATCTGCAATGATGAATTAAATAGAATTTTAAATGGAGAAATCTTTACTTTAAATCTATTTTCCCTTCTTATTTATGGAACGAAATATTGGAGTGAGTTTAAGGGAGTGGCACTGAGGTTCATGCTCCAATGTTAGTCAAGCTCCTACTGTTTACCATTCTCAGTGACCTTGATCAAATTGCTCAGCTCAGCTGGGAACTGCATTGTGTATTTAGAGGATTAAGCAGTGCTGGCCGACATTTTGGAGGCAGACACACCTACCCTGAACTTGCTGAGACATTAATACTGGGCTCCTTTTGCATTAAAATGGCAATCTCCATTCTGCAAATCTCAGAGGTTTGAAGACATGCTTACTCCCTCCTCGTACTGATTTCCCTTTTATTTCTTCATTTTCCTTCCCTTAACTTATAATTCCCAAATGTTTTAATAGACACATGTTTGATTTCCGTAGAGTCTTCTGCTTGTCGTTTGTGTCCCCCGTGTCTGTGAGTGTCATCTGCGTGAACGTGTGCCTGTGTGTCAGTGTACATGGCATGCATTGTGACGTGTGTGGCTGAGTGCATCAGTGTGTTGGTCTTGTTCGTGTGTGTCTCCACGTGTGCATTATGTAAGTAAGGGGGCTGCATGTGTAAAGTGGGTGCACCTGTATGAAGTTGTGTGCGTGTACAGGCACACACGTGGGTCAGCATGCATTGTGTGGTGCGCCCAGTGCATGTATATGCTCATGTGCAAGTGTGATGTACCCCCTGTGGTGTGTTTGTGCTTAATATGTGTGTGCAGAGGCAGGTACAAGCATGTGGTGATGAGTACATGTGTTGCACATGTGCGCGTGTGTGTGCCTATTTGTGTATTTGTTGGATTCTGGTGGGTGAGTGGGGAGATTTCAGGTGGTGTGTGTGTGCATGAATACATACACGCGGGTGTGTAGTTATGTGCAAAGATAAGAAAGTACACAAACTCTTGGAACTTTGCTCACAGTTGGGCATCTTTCTCTGGGCCAAGAGAAGGCAGCGTCCTGCTTATGCCCTTTTTGAGTTCAACATGGGAAAGTCTTGAATTCGAGTGGCTGAAATTGCCTCTTCTTTTGCTTCTTTTCCCCTCCCCATAACACTTCTGTTCACCGTATTGTATTAGAATCCATTTAAAACCCACCATTCTCCCCTGGTTTTGCATTTCTCCTGTATTAAAGCTTTGTACAGGAGAAAAAATTAAAAGCACTACACAGCACAGGGGATTGGACAAGGTACGGAAACAATGATTCAAGTATTTCTTGCTATCACTTTATATTTTTATTTTCTCTGTTGTTTGTTGTTTTGGGCTCTTGAGTATTATTATCATAAATGACTTTGAATTTCTTTGAAAAAGAAAAGTACAAAATATCCACCAAAATGATCTTTTTATGAATATGACTGTTTCATTAGTTTCAGCCGATTCTCTTAAATGAAATATTTTCAGCTAATCTTGTTAAAGCTCATTTTATGTCTTCCTTTAATTTAAACTCAATATTCTTTGACCAAAGAAGCCAGTGCAGGTCCTGTTTTCTTAGAAGCAGACGACTGCTCACATTTGAGGTTTGTCTTGGAGACCTCTGGTCTTAGAGTCTAATAAATAATCATTTTTTCCTTTTTTAAAATTTTCCCTCTGGTTCAGCTAGTTTTATGGCCTAGCTTTTTCAGAGTATTTTGCAAATACCAGAGACCGCACCCAGGGAGGCCCAAGGTCAAATTCAGGGCCAAACACATATGAAGTTTAATCTTCTGGCTTTTGAAGCCATTTACTTGTGACATCCTCTGAAAGTCTACAAAATTTTGATGTACTCTATAAAAGTAGATGAGACTGATTTTTTCCTTTTTCTTTTTTTCTTAAGCAGGAGTGACTCCAGCTCCCTTCTGAACTCTGCCCTGCATAACCCGAAGTTATATAGTAGATTTGCCACAAGCTCCTGTTATTTGCTGTTGAAATTTCATAAAGGAAAGTTTTTAAAAACTGATAATGTCTCAGACAATTTATAGTTGAAATATGGCAATGTAATTAATTTGCTGCATGTGAACCAGGACATTTCAATTCCATATTATTCAAACTAGTAAAGTGCTCTTCAAAAGAAGAGCACTAAAGCTATTGACTCTATGAAAATTTTTAGCAACATTTGTCTTGCTAAATAATGTTCAGCATTTGTTGGCATCATGTGAGAGGGCATGGGATATTGCTCAACCAGCAGAAGCGTCTAGAAATAGTCAGGATTTTCAAATTATTATTATTACTCCAAAGAAGCATGGACATTCAGGCTATCATTTAACTCATATTTAATAGAAATATTAGCCCTTTTTTTGAAAGAAATGCTCAGGCAGACTGTGTTTATCAGTTGACAGTATCAAAACCAAGAGTCAGAAATGTAAATCGGTCAGCAGGACACTTCTGCCATCAACTTGTTTTGTTCTTCTTGGTTCATGACTATTCTCTCTGTTTTGCCAACCCCATTTTGGGATTTTTTAGTGCTCATTCTTTCTGCTTTAAAATTAATCCACCCTTGGTCTCATTCTCTTGTCACTCCCCTGTAGCTAATCTGACCGCATCTTTGTCAGCTACCTCAGAAGTTTAAAGGACACCGCCCAAATCTATATGCATTTTCCAAGCTTAGCTCCAGGTACCTGATGTTTGATCAGGTTCTTATATGTAAAACAATTTAGACTTTGAAGATACACAAAGACAGTTTTCTTCCTTATAATTAATATGATTATAAGTCCTTAGGTGTAACCAGAAAAACTAGAAGAAGATCTGTAGGCTTCTAAGTATTTCACCATCGCCATGAGACTCAGCAACTCAGTGTAGTACTGAAACTGCCCTTTACAGATCAGTAAAGGGGTGCAAGGTGAGACAGACCTGGGGTAAGGGTCTAAAACTCTGTGAAGGCACAGACCTAAGACTAATAATAGTAATCAGTCACTGTCCCCTCCTTTGCTTGATAACAATTAGTCACTGTGCCTGTGTTTGCCTCTGTAAATGCTACTCTGGAGTCAGCTGACAGTCATAAAGATTCTTAACTTTTGACCAGAGGCTGTGGCTCAGCCTGCATCTCAGCACTCTGGGAGGCCAAGGTAGATGGATTGCTTGAGCTCAGGAGTTGAGACCAGCCTGAGCAAGAGTGAGACCCCATTTCTACTAAAAATAGAAAAACTAGCCAGGCATGGTGGCAGGTGCCTATAATCTCAGCTACTAGGGAGGCTGAAGAAAGAGGAACACTTGAGCCCAAGAGTTTGAGGTTGCTGTGAGCTATGATGCCACAGCACTCTGCCAAGGGTGACAGAGTGAGACTCTGTCTCAAAGAAAAAAAAAAAGATTCTTAATTTTTTTCTGTAGATAACATCACCTTTCAAAACCAGAAGGTAGTTTCTGAGATACCTTCCAGGCCCTGCATTCCAGTGGATTATCTGACCCACCCAGAGCAGTGGCCCATACCAAGAATCTGGCACAACTGGAATTGTGACCCCAACTCAGGAACTGAAACAACACAAGATGATTTCTACACCCCTATAATTTTGCCTCAAATATAGCCAATTAGCAAACCTAATCACCTAATCCTTTGTACACCAAACTCTCCTTAAAAACTCTATCTCCCAAATTCTTAGGGTGATGGACTTGAGAAATTCTTTCTTTCTCCCTACTCAGTGCTCTGTGGAATACAATACTTTTTCCATTGTGACCTCAACTGTCTCAGTGTACTGGCTCTTCTCTGTGCAGTGAGCAAGACAACCCAGTTGGGTGGCAATAGTACTCAATGCAAACATATAAACACAGTATTTTTAATAAAAGAAAAAGTATGTTCTATGTCCCTGCTGCTGGGATTGCCTATCTTACTATTTGGTGTCCACAGTTATACCTACCCACACACAAAATATGTGGTGGGTTTGAGTTTAGCCAGACATAACTAATTCTACTGCACTAGTCATCACTGACTATGACCTTGAATCCAATTCTTCAAGAGCCATGCGATCTTCTCTAACTCAAATTCACTATTCTACTTTAGGGATAGAAAGCCTACTAAGATATTGTATTAGCCTCTCACCACCATCTAATCTTCGATAAAACAAACAAAAGTGTACACTGGGGAAAAGAATCCCTATTCAATAAATTTTGCTGGCAGAATCGGTTAGCTACATGTAAGAGACTGAAACTGGATCTGTACTTCTCACCACTTACAAAAATTGACTCATGATGGATAAAGGATTTAAACCTAAGACACAAGGCAATAAAAATCATAAAGAAAAATATGGGAAAAACTCTAGATGAGAGTGACCTGGGGAAGATTTTATGAAGAGGATGGCATTGGCAATGTCAACAACAACAAAATATAAATAAATGGGATTTGATTAAATAAAAAGTTTCTGCATATCTAAGGACGCAACACTCAAAGCAAACAGACAATCTTCAGAATGGGAAAAGATATTTGCATGCTGTAAATCTGACAAAGAATCTGGCTAGAATCTACAGAGAACTCAAATTAATCAACAACAAAAAAAGCAAATAATCTCATCTCTCACTGAACAAGAGACATGAACAGAACCTTCTCTGAAGAAGACAGATGAATGGCCAACAAACACATGAAAAAATGCTCATTGTCCCTAACCATCAGAGAAATGCAAATCAATACCACCCTGAGATACCACCTAACACAAGTGAGAATAGCCCACGTCACAAAATCTCAAAGCTGCAACTGTAAAGAGTGGATGTGGAGAGAAGGGAACACTTTTACCCTGTTGGTGGGATGACAAGTGAATACAGCCTCTATGGAAAAAAGCAAGGAAACTCAAACTCCTCAAAGAGCTAAATGGAGACATTTCATTTGATCCTATAATTCCATCACAAGGTATCGACCTAGAAGAAAAGAAATCATTTTATCACAAGGACATTTGCACTAGAATGTTCATTGCAATTCAGTTCACAATTACAAAGACGTGGAAGCAACCCAAGTGCCCATCAACCCATGAATGGATTAATAAACTGTGGTATATGTTTACCAGGGAGTACTACTCAACCATAAAAAGATGATGACTTTTGGGCGGTGCCTGTGGCTCAAAGTGGTAGGGCGCCAGCCCCATATGCCGGAGGTGGTGGGTTCAAACCCATCTCTGGCCAAAAACTGAAAAAAAAAAAAAAAAAAAAAAAGACGGTGACTTTACATCTTTTGTATTTACCTGGATGGAGTTGAAACACATTCTTCTTAGTAAAGTATCACAAGACTGGAAATAAAAGTATCCAAAGAACTCGATACTGATATAAAATCAATAGAAAAACAACTCCATGCCCATACAAGAGAATACCACAAGTATATTCGAGTTTGGGGGAAAGGAAAGGGGAGAAGGGAAGGGTATTGATTGAGGAACTCTCAGCTGATGGGCACATTGCGAGGGTGTTCGGCACACCCCTGGATGAAGCACTCAACTGCAACTTGAACTTTACCTTAGAAACACAAACAATGTAACCTAATGATTTGTACTTCATATTAATCTGAATTTAAAAAAATTATATTAGAAAACATGGCAATAAAATTGTATAGCAGCTTGAATGCAGGACGTTCTGAATAAGGACAGACATGGTGAGTGATGAAGGTGCCGAGAATGTTATGTAGAGACCTAAAGCTGCTTCCTGCCTGCATGGGCACCATACCTGGGGTTTCCCTCCTGTCATTCCAGACTTACTTCAGCCTTACTCACTGCATCTTTTTGATTGTCAACCAATTTCATTTAATAAACATCTATTGAGCACCATGAAATGCCAGACACTATAATGTGTTCTAGGCGGCAGCTAATACACCATCTGGTGAACAGTAAGTAGTACACTGTAAATAGTCGAGATTAACAAGCAAGTGAAAGGTGAATAATGAATACATAGTTTCTCAAACACAGCGATAGTTTCCTCTTAGTCTGGCTAATATGGGGTTATGGCTAACATCTATGGGCCCAGACCTGGTCTTTCACCGAGGTTTCATTCCTGGGGCTCTCTGTCTGCCTATGTAGCGTCCTAGTGCCTATCTGCTGGCATCCTGCAATATTCTGCATCCCTGCTGGCCTGGATCCTTGCTGCTTGCTAGCAGCTCCTTCCATGAGGATTGAATTCCATGCCAGGATCTTCTTGGGCAAAAGATTTGACAGTCTCCGTAGTTATTGTCTTCAGATTCGGAGTACACCAATAAAAGCTTGAGTCACTTATTTGTTTAATCATTCATTGATTTGTTTTTCAAGAAAAATAATAAGCATCTCCCAAGTGCTAAGTTATGCTACATAAAAGGAAACCCATGTTTATTGAAAAGCAGCTCCTATTCTGAAAATGGACATGAAAACCAGGAAACTGATTAATTACTAAAAGATAGCCCAACTTGAGCAGTAAAATAAATGATATGAAAACTAATTTTGAAAGTCTTCAAAACAGTCACATATTAGAAAAGTATCCAATGCCTAACGACATTATTGGGTGTTAGTCAAAGAATATTTTATTTTTTCAGATGAAAAAATATCTTTCTTATCAATTCAATATAAAATAAATAGCATTCCACAAAGTAGTGGTAGTGACTGGCATTACAAGAATTAAAACAAACTAAAAGGTGGTATTTTAAGACATAAATAAATGCAAAATAAGCTATTAGCATTGATAGAAAGAAATTTCTAGAAAACTTACTTGGCGAGGAGCTAGTAATCATTTTAATTCATTTGTCAGCTTTTATAATGATACCTCCAAAGTGCTAACAAATGCTTTAAAAGGGTTTGCTTTACTCAATAGGTTCCATATAACTGTGCTGAATAGGTAAGTGCCTTGCTAAAGGTCCCTCCAGCTATCACTCCTGCTCATAAACTCCAAATGAGTGCCTTCTAAATGAATGAAATTTTATTGTGAAATAATTCTGCTCATTTCTGCCAGACTCCGTGAATGATTGGAAAATTTGGGGAACCCAGACGGGATAAGCTACTACGAACTCAACTTCATTATGCAGTTATGGTCACCAATTTTTCTGGGGAATGACATATAAAAACCTCTCATCTGAGCAGAACAAGGCAGATTAATGTTGCATAAAGCATATACAGTCTGGATCACAAAATCACAAAAGCCATCTCTTGGACCGAGAGGACTTCCCTTCTCAGATGCCTGTCATTGCAAGAAAATTTTCCTCATAGCCTTCTATCTCTTCCTTTTACAAAAAGAAAATTCTACATAATCAGAATGAAATTTGATATGAAGAAAGTTTAGTAAATTTCACTTTCTGGCTAGGAAACAAGTATAAATTATCGTTTTGATTAAGTCAATTGCCTATGCATATTTTATTTTCGAGACTAAAGTAAGATTTTCTCACAAGGTTCTCAAAATAAATTGTTATGAGAATCATTGCACTTGGGAAATTATAATAAAATCCATTCCAGCCAGTAATAATTTTAAAGTAAAAGGTTGGAAATGGTTGGCATGTTTGCAGCATAAATGTCCACATTAGAATCTGCTGTGATGTAAAACCAATTTGCTCTTCTCTCATCTCCTTGTACCCCATCAATTCCTCTTCTACAATTCATTCCTAACCCTCCTTAAATATAATTTTCCTTCTGTCACTCTCAAACTAAAAATCTTTCAACTGCTGAAGGGGCATATTCTGAGCTTCCCCGTGTGTACTTAACATATTTTTCCAAGGAGGGGATTGATGCTAAACCCTTAAGGGGTGAAAGGGGTAAGTATAGATAATAAAGAATTGCCTCCTATTTGGTATCTAGACATACTGACAAGTTACTGCAAGATTAGCTTTCCAGGATAACCTGAGGGTGTGAAGGACAATGGCAGTAATATGGTCTCCCCTCCTGCCACCCTCTCTAGGGAGGTTCTAACAAGCATGTAAATGCTTCCTACAGGCAAGTAGCTATGGGGGGTGACGAGGCTGTAAATCTTCAAAAATTCATAAATTGGATTATCAGTCCTTGAGGAGTGGCCCATTGTAGCAAACCTTGCCTTGGGCCATGCAGTTCAAATGCCACTCAAAGCAGGAGTGAAGAAAAATATTCTCCTGGCATGCCTCTTGAGAGGTGGCATTCTCAAGGTCAAGAGCGTGGACTGCATAAGCACACTGTCAGGGTTGAGAGCACTTGTAGTGAGAAGAAGATGGAGTCAGTCGGGCTAAGGCTGACATGACCCAGCTGGTCTGGTCAGTTTAGGTACTGCCTGACCTTCAACTTCTGGCTCCCAATTTTATTGTTTTGTAAATTTAGCTCCCACCCTTGAATAGTTTAGGAAGATTGATTTAGAAAATTGACTTTTAATTCAGAAATGTTGTTAATAGATCTCAGAGTTACATTGATTATTATTTAAAATAAGAGTTAATGTAGTCTTTGCTTTGAGACTTTATGTATAAAACCTGTGGTTTTGAAAATGGAAGAACAGAACCGTCTTGGAGAGGTTACTCTCGCTGTTCTCCAAAATCTCTGGCCTTCTGACAAGTAAGTTTGGTTGACCTAACCCTGTCCCTGCGTATTGCCTGACAGTGACCAGGGCCTGACCCTCTTTGTCCAGTAACAGGTTTGAAGCTCAGCTCCAACTGGAACTAGTTCTTCAGCATTGGGCAAGTTATTTGAGCTTTCTACTTAGTTTCCTCGTCTGTATGATGTTCATAATGTTAACTCTGTCATAGTGAAAATAGGTCAAATGTTTAGAACGTAGATCAGCACATAGTAAGCACTATAAAATTATTTGCTGTTTTTGGAATATGCTTATTTATTCAGTTCATACTGTGGGTCAAGAGCGTGCTGGAAGTTGGGGTTAAAATGGGAAGGAATTCAGATTTTTCTGCCCCATAGAATCCTATTCCAATTGGGCACTTACAATACAAGATGGTAAATGCAAAAATAGAGGTGAATGCAGAATGATATGGAAATTCAGGTAAAAAATGGTGAAAGTAGGCATTAGGGAAGATATTTTACAGGAAGGGACAACCTGAGATTTGCCTTTGAGAGAGGATACCCGAGAAGGGTGAGGTCTAGGAGAACCAGTCTTCTCAAGGAGACCACAAGGATACACTTGCAGGGTCCTCTCCATGGTGACTCAGCCCTTAGGAATTTGTAAACTTAACTTCCTGGAACTTGGAAAT
>CAUYRH010176851.1:0-26643 GCA_963574655.1 Perodicticus potto | reverse complement strand
TCAAAACTACCTTGAGATATCATCTAACTCCAGTAAGATTAGCCCACATAACAAAATCCCAAAACCAGAGATGCTGGCATGGATGCGGAGAAAAGGAAACACTTCTACATTGCTGGTGGGAATGCAAACTAAGATATTCCTTTTGGAAGGATGTTTGGAGAATACTTAGAGATCTAAAAATAGATCTGCCATTCGATCCTATAATTCCTTTACTAGGTATATATCCAGAAGACCAAAAATCACATCAAATAAAGATATCTGTACCAGAATGTTTACTGCAGCCCAATTCATAATAGCTAAGTCGTGGAAGAAGCCCAAGTGCCCATCGACCCACGAATGGATTAATAAATTGTGGTACATGTATACCATGGAATACTATGCAGCCTTAAAGAAAGATGGAGACTTTACCTCTTTCACGTTTACTTGGATGGAGCTGGAACATATTCTTCATAGCAAAGTATCTCAAGAATGGAAGAAAAAGTATCCAATGTACTCAGCCCTACTATGAAGCTAATCTATAGCTTTCATATGAAGGGTATAACCCAGTTATAGCACAAGAAATGGGGCAAGGGGCAAGGGAGAGGAAGGGAGGGGGGAGGTTGGGTGGAGGGAGGATGATTGGTGGGATCACACTTACGGTGCATCTTACAAGGGTACAAGTGAAAATTGCTAAATGTAGAATATAAATGTCTTCATATAGTGATTAAAAGGCCATAAAGGCTATGTTAAATAGTTCAATGAAAATATTTCAGATTGTATATAAAGGCAGCACATTGTGCCCCATGATTGCACCAATTTACACAATTATGATTTAATAAAAATTTTTTAAAAAAGTGTAGAGATGACAAAGGAAAAAGTAAACTTAAAAATTAATCCAAAATAGTATCTACTCTAAATAACAGAGAGAAAAAGATTTAAAACGAAAATGACCAGGGCCTTGAGAACCTGTGGAAAACGTAATAATAATATCAAAAGACCTAGTATGTGTGTCATTAGCATCTATGAAGTAAAAAAGAAATTTGCTGCAGAAAAAAAAATATTTGAAGATATTAGAGATGAAAAACTTCCCCATAGTTTGGTTAAAAACATAAAATTACAGGGAAAAAACTCAAGAAATTCAGAAAAACTGCACAGTTTAAACTCTAACAAAAGACTTCAGAAAAACTGTATTAGAGGGAAACTTGCAACTTTAGGAAGGAGGGAAAAGAAAGAGAAATGGTGGAGGTGATGCCTGTGGCTCAGTGGGTAAGGTGCTAGCCCCATATACCGAGGATGGCAGGTCAAACCCGGCCCCAGCCAAACTGCAACAAAAAAGTAGCTAGGCACGTTCTGGCAGGCACCTGTAGTTCTAGCTGCTCTGGAGGCTGTGGGAAGAGAATCGCCTAAGCCCAAGAGCAGGAGGTTGCTGTGAGCTGTGACATCACAGTGCTCTACCTAGGGCAACAAGTGAAACTCTGTCTCTTCAAAAAAAAAAAGCAAGAGAAATGGTAAGTATTTGAATAAATATAATTTGCTATTTTTTCTCAGTTCACTGAAATATATATGAGTTTTGAATGCAAACTTTGTAACATATCCTAGGAAGGTTTGCACATACGTACATGTAATACACATGACAGAGCAGGTAAATAGAAAACCAGTAAGGACAGAGAAGGCCTGAACAATGAAACCCTGTCAACCACCTTGCCCTAATTAATGTTTTAGAACTTTCCACTCAATAGTAGGGGTATATACATTTTTTTCAAGCACGCATGGAACATGGAGATTTTTCTGGAATGATGGAGCTGTTCTGAATCTTGATTGTGGTGATATATACCCTATGCTTTTGTCAAAATTCAAAGGACTCTTCAAAAGAAGAGCAAATTTTAATGTAAATTTTTATTGGAAGTTTAGCTGTAAAATTTTAAAATATACACACTGCAAATGCCTTGTGTATTTGATAGCAAAAGATACACACAAGTCACATTGAGCACCTCTTGTAATTGCAGAAGTCAAACGTGACTTGAGTATTACAAATTTTTAGTAGTTTTTTCATTTCTTAAAATGTGTATACATTTTTGACACCCTCTATATTTGGAAAATAGTCCATGGATGTTTAAAAATAATTTGTTTCTTCTTATTTGTTTTGTTCAGTGCTTTATATGCAATCTATCATTTTATTTAAAAAGTTACATAAAATCTCCCACTACAACTGATAATTAGTCAATTTCAACTTAAATACTATTTATTTTTGCTTTATTAGTTTTTCAGGTCATTATGTGTTTATATCTATCTATATAGATAAGACTATATATATTTATATATATATATATGCATTCAACAATCCTGAATGCATACATATATGTATAAATACATATCCATCTATTTAGGAAAATGGGCTTCTGTGTATGTATCCATACATATCTATCTAGATCAGTGGTTCTCAACCTTCCCAATGCCACGATGTATTCTGATTGTTACAAAGGGGTCACAACCCACCGGTTGAGAACCACTGATCTACACAGATAGATATGTATGTATACATATATGTATGCATTCGGCATTGTTGCATTTTTCTAGTAAAGTATGCCTTTATATTAATGGCATACTTTAATGTCTTCTTCAGTTCAAAGTCTATTTTGCCTTTTCTTAATGCTGCCAACAGTTTAGTTGGGTTTATCTTTGCCTATGTATGTTTTTCCATTTCAATATTTTCAACACATCCTGATGAAATTTTTAGGTGTATTTCTCGAATGGTATATAACTGAATTTTTTTTTTTTTTTGTAGAGATAGAGTCTCACTTTATCACCCTGGGTAGAGTGCCGTGGCATCACACTGCTCACAGCAACCTCCAGCTCTTGGGTTTAGGCGATTCTCTTGCCTCAGCCTCCCTAGTAGCTGGGACTACAGGGGCCCTCCACAGCGCCCGGCTATTTTTTTATTTTTATTTTTTTTGCAGTTCGGCTGAGGCTGGGATTGAACCCACCACCTTCGGTATATGGGGCCGGCGCCCTACTCACTAAGCCACAGGAGCTGCCCATAACTGAATTTTTTAAAACCAATTTGAAACCCCCTATATCGGAACAAGCAAATTTAAATCATTAGCATTTATTATTATTACCATTCTGTTTAGAATTGTTTTAATATTTCATTTTGTATTTTATTTCCCTAATTTTTACTTATTTATATTCCTTCTCCTTCCTAAGTTAGAGCAACAGAGCATTTTGCTTGTTTGCATGTGTTTTACGTTTCTAAAACAATTTTTACAGTGTTTAATCCTTAAATGTTTACACATGCATTCTTAATCAAGCAGAGCACAACTTAAGTATTATGATCTCTCTCCAGAAAATCAAAGATCTGAGAAAGCTTTAGCTCCAACCATTCATCTCTCCTTTTTTTCATGCAAGTTAAGCCCAATTTTTTTAAGCCCTCAGATTCATCTGCATGTTAATCTGCAAGTTAATCAATTTCTATAGTTTTTACATTCCTATCCTGTATCCTAACCTTTCTTACAGTAGATCATTTGACATCTCTCTTAGTAAAAGGTTCTATGAGTAACAATATTAATTATTATTTTCAGTTCTAATTTTCCCAATATATTTTTATTTTGTTCCTACTCTTCTATAATAAAATATCATCTGGTCCTGGATACCAGAAACGGATAATAATCCTCCGAGTTGAAACAAAAGCATTAAGCACTCCAAATCTAAACGCAGGGCTTTTCCAGATATTCATGTCACCCACCCTGAAAGGCTTTCTGAAAGGCAATTCTTCTGAAAAAACCAATGCTACCACTCCCACTCTTAATTCAATATAATAGAAAAGGTAGGAAAACAGAAGGTGAATTTTTGTGACATGCACATTCATAAAGAAAAGTTTTATTTCTCCTTACACATCGTCCATGTAGAAGAAATGGGATACTTTTCCTCCCTCAAGGCAGGAATAGGAGAAACAAAGAGAATCACCAAAACAAATTGGGGTTACCCAAACCATTCATTTCCCTCTTACTCAGGTATGCCTTTCTCTCAAACTTAGCCAAAACGTTTATTTGCCCAGCAGAGCCCAATCTTGTCCAGTGTTATTTGGCCCAGTGTTATTTGACCAGGAGAGCCCAGCCTGGGGCAGGGACAGGAGAAATTATACTAAAAGATGAAACGTTACTGAAGCAGCTAACGTTTCTACTCTGGCTTCACAGAAAGGAGTTTCTCATAACCTTTGAAAGCCCTTCGCTGTCTTTTCAGTGTGCCTCCATAAAGCTGCAGGGCACTATAAAGACTTATAAATGCACACACATGTACACACACAACTCCTTCTTATGGTACTGCCTTGAAATTTTCTTTCTTTTGTCTTCTTCTTTTTTTTTTTTTTTTGAGACAGAGTCTCACTTTTTTGCCCTCAGTAGAGTGCGATGGCGTCACAGCTCACAGCAACCTTAAACTCTTGGGCTTAAGCAATTTTCTCCCCTTTGCCTCCCAAGTAGCCTCCCAAGTAGCTACATGCACCTGCCACAACACCCAGCTATTTTTTGGTTGTGGTTGTCATTGTTTAGCTGACCCAGGCCAGGCTCAAAGCCACCAGCCTTGGTATATGTAGTTGGCACCCTAACCACTGAGCATAGGCACTGAGCCAGGCTTGAAAATTTCTCCTCATTTCTGTCACTTGAGTAAATTTCTGTCTTGGAGTTAATTAGTTTCCTAGGACATTGAGGGAAATATTTATATTTGTCTATCATTTCTATGTAGTGTTAACCCAAAATGCCAAATGTTAATGTATGTCTTTTATCAGTTAATATCACATATCCCTCTTACAGAGACTAAAACCCATCTATTTAAATAAATTCATATACACAAAGTTTGATTTTTTTATTAATAATCTGAAAACAATGGCAGTTTGAGAATTTTTTCAAATTTCAGACTCTGCAGCCAATCTTTTTAAGGCAAATATTTAGGATGAAAAATGACATTTGGTGCTTAATAAATTTGTTAAAAAAAATTAAAGCATCACTTGAAAACTTATACACACACATACACACACATACACACATACACACATACAAAATTATAATTGGCATCAGGTACCCCCTGATTATCTCAAAAATGGGGTCCTACTTTCCTTCCTAACCTTCATGAAATTTCTTAACTGGAGAAAATGAGGAAATGTCAATAGTAGCTAACACATGTTCTGAACAAGCAGGTTTCACCTCCTGTTATTTCATTGCTGGACTCCTCCCAATAGAGTTTGGCAGGAGTCATTCCGAAATCAGCACAGAAAGTCACAGAACAAATTCAGGTCATCTGACTCATTCCACTTGTGACTTAAAGTATATTTAAATCCACATTTCCAGAGGAGAAAGTTAGTTATAAAGTATTGCAAATTAACTAATGTCACTTGTTTTAATCTTTGAGTTGATGGAAAGACAAAGTGAAGAAAGAAGAGAAAAAAAGATCAAGTGTTTTTAAATAGGAAACTCCTAAGTACCTGAAAATAATCATTTTATATCACAAATGTAGAAGTAACTTCAAAATAAATAATCATATGATCATATAAGCTTTACCAATGTTACCTATTGAATAAAATATTATAATTCTATTTATAAAATAAAAAATTCAATTTGTATAATTTTTTATTTTTTGGCATTTCATTTCTAAGTTTTAAATCCTACACATCCCCAAAGTCTAAAACCAAACTGGTAAACATTCAAACTGATTTATCCGTCCTTTTTCGGGTAAAACCTCATGTTATTTAGTTTTAGATAATTGGGTTTGTTTGTTTGTTTTTTGCAGTTTCTGGCCAGCGCTGGGTTTGAATCGCCACCTCCGGCATATGGGGCCGGTGCCCTACTCCTTGGAGCCACAGGCGCCACCCAATTGTTTTGGGTCTTTTTTTTCATTTATTTCAGATGAATATGAGGGTACAAATGATTAGGTTAGATTGTTTGTGTTTCTTAGATGAAGTTCAAGTTATAGTTGAGCCCTTCAACTGGGGTGTGCTGTATGCCCTTACACTGTACACCTTAGATGAGAGTTTACCAATCTCCATTTTCCCCTTTCCTCTCTCTCTCCTCCCACTTCCCCTATTTGAATTTAATTGTGTTTTTCTCTCATGCAGGCTAGTAATTGTTTATCTATTGGTTTCATATTAGTATTGAGTACATTAGATACTTGCTTTTCTATTCTTGTGATTCTTTACTAAGAAGAATGTGCTTTGTCTCCATCCAGATAAATACAAAAGATGTAAAGTCTCCATTGTTTTTCATGGCTGAATCATATTCCATGGTATACATATACACTTAAAAACTATTTTTAAATTGTATCCGTGTTACACAAAAATATTATGGTGGAAAGTATTCAAAGAATTATCATTCCAAAATATCAATATATTTGGAAATACCATGTATTTCCAAAAATATGTTTAATGGGTACTATCAAATATTTGTGCTTCAGACTCAAGCTACTGTGCATCAGCTGAAATGTATCAGCTCTTTGCCTCATATTGGTTGTTATGGGAAATAAAAACCATTGAGACAGGAACAGATAATGTTCTTCTCTATGCTTGCTGCTCTATAAAACCATTAGCATAAGGAGAAGGGATGGGCTTTGTTATTGAATTTGCTGCCACAGCAAACATAATTTAGAACAATCAATTCCATTTATTCATTCTAGTTTTTGTTCTTTTTCTCATCTTTAACCCCTGATTAAAGGGTTAAAGGGTTTGTCTCCTGATTCTATGATGAGTATTTTCTCTCTTCCTTTATTGTCCCTGATATCTTTTCTTATTCAGTTAATTATTTTGAAAGTTTAAAGACCAATACATTATAGTGTTGAACCATTAATAACTTTCCCAACAAGTTGTTCTTTTTATTTTAAAGAATATCACCTCCACTGAATGACTAATCACAGATGTCCAACAAGTGAACATCAGCCATGTTTGGAGTAAAGTTGATTACATTATTCTTCCCTTATGATACATTGTATGTTTATCATTTTTTTCTGAAAAATAAAAATTATGCTTTATAGGTCCCTAAGTTAAAGTCTCCCAAGGATAATTAAGATATTTTTATAAAAACATCATACTTTATTCTCCTAAAAAGAGACAGGTACATATGAATAGTACATTTATTTTAGCTTCTTTGAAATACTTTCTGAAAAGGCATTTTATTAAAAAAAAAATAAAACTCGGCAATGTGAGGTAAAAGAATAAAACCAGGTATGGGAATATGTATGTTTTTCTAGGGAAGTGACATTAATGACAACTGAGCTGTCCACTGGCAGCTCACCATATTCCAAGCTCTTAGATGAACATACTACAGACACATTATTACATCTCATCCTCCCCCTAGTCTTGCAGCTGTGGGAATTTTTATTAGAATGTAAGAGACGAGGAAACAGATGCACAGATGGGTAATTTCTCCATGATCATGTGGCAATAAATAAAGATTGAAACATAGGTCTGTCTCCAAAGTCAAAGCTCTTGACTGCCAGAAAAAAACCACTTATAAGCTGGAAAATACAGAATTAAATTCACTACATCAAAGAAAAAAAAACCATGGCAATCTAAACAACCCTGATGACAAAAAATAAAATATAAACAAAAATCTGCAAGAATGCTGTAGGAATCAAATATGATGAAATTCTTGGCCCCTCGTGCCTGTGGTCCCAGCTACTCAGGAGGCTGAGGTGGGAGTGTCATTAGCACCTGGGATTTCAGGGCTGCAGCGCTGCAGTGCCAGTGGGGAGTCCTCACTAAGTTCACTAAGTTCGACATTAATATAGTGACACAGTGGGAGCAGGGGACACCAGGGTCCTGTGGAGAGGTGGACAGGTGGAGGTCAAAAACTAAGCAGGTCAAAATTCCCAAGCTGATCAGTAACGGGATCTTCTTCTGAACGACCACTGCCCTTCAGCCTGGGCAACATGGCAAAACCTATTCTCAAAAGAAAAAGTAAATTTTCGGCCAATGGCAAACACAATTTATACATAAAACTACAATGCAAATAATAACTAGAGCTGTTCATGATAATGTGAAGCTTTTATTTTATATGTCTCTCCTACATAATAAAATCACAACATTTGCACTTTCATAATTCAAAAGCAACCTCTACTCTTATATTAAACCAGAAAAATTAGAGTGTTTAGTAAGTGTCCAGGACTCTAGACTCCAATAAGTAACAGGCTTCTCTTCATTCCTTGAACACAATTTCAATTTTAGTTATGAATCCTATATATAAATCTAGAATCTCTAATTGTAAAGTATATAAAACTGCTGATCAAATGTTATAGCTAATTATTATAGATTGCTGTATTTTGATAAGCTTCTTAAGAAAACCAAAACACTAATAATACTGCTAAGACATAATTGCAAAACGTCCATGGGTGTTACTAACATATCCAAAAAAAGACTGATTTATTATCATGTAAAACATACAAACCAGTCGGGAGGAACATTTCCTAAATATATTTATTTAACTATAATCTAGTGGAGTTCTTGTTTGTACCTTATTGAGATCGAAACCATCTAGGGAACCACAGAGTAACAATAGAAAGAATGGGACTCTTCCTTTAAAGATAATTTTCTCCCACCAGGAAATTAAATGTTTCTCCTGGCAGCAAGTAAAGTACACAGAGGAATGTAAGCTCACACGTATACCTCTTCAAAGCTAATCACGGACCGGGGTTACCCAAGGTTCAGGCTAAAGGGAGGGGCAGTCTTACCTCTACCCTACACATTATTTGAGCATGAAACCAATTTATAACCATTAGCTAGAACACATTTGTTCTTTGGGGAAAGTTTTACAAAATAATTAAATGCAGTAAACTAGAACTGTAACACCTTTACATAAATGAAAAAGGATAGGGAACCAGAATCTTTCTTAAAGATGCTACATTTTGTGTGTGTAAAGTCATAATGTATGAAGGGATGTATTTAACCCATAATACACTAAAATGCAAGGCGAAACTCCATAGTTGACCACCTCTCTACATTGACCATCTCCTTAAATTGACCTAATTTTCATAGACCAGATATGTACCACATATATACGCATCAGTTCAGTAGGCCTAGTTCCTTATGCTGACCTTCTCCATATGTTGACCAGTTTGTTACAGTCCCTTACAGATGTTCTACTGAATATGTAAGAAGGAACAATTAACAGTGTTCATCTAGGCAGAAGTCATTTCATGCTGAGGAAAGAACGATTGATTTAGAATCAGAAAATCAGTGAGTGAATGTGGGGGTCATTGACTAGTTGCTTGTATGTCAATTTATAAATGTCACTGACATTTTTGGACCTTAGTTTCTCTGATTGTGTAAACTGAGATGACAAAACCTCGCTTCCAAGATTGTTGTGAGGACAGAATGAAGGAAGACGTAAAGAAGGCTCTGTAAACCTACTACTGCACAAAGGTGAAATAGCATTATCTGTTTTATCTATGAGTAGTAAAGAGCTATAGCAAAAATTAACCACACGGACACCTGGCATCTGGGAGGCTACACACCACAGAAAATGCTGCTGAATTGTCAGAGCTAACACTGGTAAATCAAAGTCTCCTAGCTCTGAAATCCAGTGCTCTGCCGACTGAACTCGCTCTTGTGAGTAGTAAGCAAAATCAGACTGGCATTAGAGAGACATCTAGTGTTTGAAATAGCAGAAGAGCAGATCTGATGATCAAAATAAATTTTCTAAAGAAAAACTAAAACATTGCATGATCCACAACAACCACACAAAAATTAAATCAACCCTATAACAATGTTCCCATACCATTTGAAATCCTCCAGAAATTAGAACCTTTTTATTTAAATTTCTAAATCATAAACAGACATTTTTAAGGAGAACCAGGAAGAGAATTCCAAGAAGTCCCTGTTTAAGACATTTACCACCTAACAGAGCAAGAGTCCGTAGCAAACCCAAGAACAGAGACGTCTGGAGGGGGGATAAATAAACAGCAGGGAGAGATTTTGGTAGGTGGAAATCACTGATGAAAAATAATAAGAGCTGCCTCTGCAGAGAAGGTGAGGAGAGACTAGAGAACAAGACTAAACAAGAAAAAAAAAATTCCAGATTATTATAAGTAATGTACCTGCCCCAAAAGTAATTTGTTGAATGTCATTTAGCCCCACATAAGCAGTGATGCATCAAGAGTAATTCAGCTTATAGATTTTAATAACTGAACAATAATAAAAGCATTGTTGCTGCTCAAATAGTTCACAGATACTTCTTAACTGTTAAGGATAAGTCAAGGAACTTCTGGATATTTAGAATACATCAATTCTAAAGATCCCTGGCCTTGGCACTTACACACTAGATAAGAAGAAAGGTAGTAAGAAATAAACATGATAAATAAAATATCTAGTATAGTAAAAGACAATAATTTTATGAAAAGAAATGAACAGGATGGAGGAGACTGCCTGGCAGAAGGAAGGGAAAAAGCAATTCTTTGCCAAAGTAACTATATTCCTAATCTCCCCAATAAAGAAGAGGAAAATGAGAATGGAGCTAAAGTCATCTTTAAGACAGACACCAGTCTTCCTCTTCCCACTGGCAATAACATTTCACAGCCACCTTTTAATGTTAGCTATGTAAGTTTTTGTTTGTAATATATTAAATAGTGGGAGCAACCATTTTTATGTGTAATTATATAGGAGTTCTCCATATCTCATAATTCTCACCTATCATTTCTCTGATTGCTTTTGTCTCAATTTATACACCTATCAAAGTTTCTTACCCCCTTGAAGACCCCATAAATGATTTTTAGTAAGAATAGCAACAATAAACCTAGAACCTCTTCCTCTTCCTATATATTTGAACATCATCTATGGTGACATCTCTCTAAATATATAAGCAAAATAAATAGTAACTGTTTTTCCCTAAATGCTAATTGTCTCTATACTATAGCAATGCCAAACAAAAGGGAGAAAGCACTCCTGTCTTTCGAAACGAAAATTTTTTTGTGGAAAGACCTGATAAAAAATGCAACATAAGTCAATTCTGGTGTTTCAAAATTTTTAGAAACATTAGCTGAAAATATATTTTATTGCTCTTTAGCAAACAACTACTGAATGGGCGAGATATGATATACTTCATGGACATATACACTTTCTTATTATACACAACAGAATAAGCAAATTTTATATGAATTTTTATTCTGGCAATTTCTCCCTGGAACATTTTGAAATGGTAATATAATTATTTGTTTTGTTTGGTTTGTCTCTGAAACAAAAGAAATTTTTCTTCATACTGTATTCATTACACATCATCATTTTTTTGTAAACATGTATTATATGTTACTTTTTTTATATAGCTCTCTTAACTCTCAAAGCCTAGACATACATATAATTATGTTCTGCTACAGAATTCTTTGTTAATTGTTTATTTTTCAATAAATTTGTGCTATCAAAATTCTACAATAAATCTCAGGATATAAAAAGGTCCAATATCTAAAATCTCTCAACTAAAATCTCCCCCCAAATATTCTGAGTTTTCCTCTAATTATGATAAAGTTTACTAATATAACTTCAGTGAATAGTAAATAGCTGTGTCACAAGATATTTTATACATATTTGTGACAACCCCCCCCACACAAAACTTTGATGTACACAGAAATTCATAAGAATCATGTTATTGTTTTCCACTACACACAGGAACTACATTTATTGATTCAAAAATCACTAATTACGTATATTACATACAATCTTAAATTGCCAGTTTCCTTCTGGTGTCTGGGCATGTAATAGTCATATTTAAGGTTTGAAAGTCACAATTAGAAGTGCCTAGTTTTGTATAATGAGAGAAGAATTGAACTTGTTCATTTTTCTTCTGTCCTTAAGAGACAATTACTATCAAAACTTCCTGTCACATGTCACTTCTGACACTTCTTGCCAGGGCCCAGGCCTGGCCAGGTCTCAGGCCCAGCTTAACTAGGTTCCAGACGCGGACTGCTAAGTTACCTTGCTTAGGAACAATTTCTCTTAGGTGCCTGAGGGCTATCTACTTTAGCTGATGGGAGAGAGAGAGAGTCTTAGAGAGAGTAAAGCAATCTTAGAAAAGATAGATCTTAGTCTTTAGCAGAGCTTAGTAATCTTCAGCAGAGAGACACCATGCTGGCGTTCTGCCGGCAGGAGAGGAAACAGAGTCAGAGTAAGTGGGTCATGACAGAAGGCGCACACTCCCAAATGCCTTCTCCTCCAGCATAAGGCTGATCTCATGCCTCTCAACACCACAGGTGTAGAGACTGCCAATTCACCACTGCTCTCATCTCTCGAGCTCTCATGCCTGTTAGGAGAGCTAAATCCCTCTCTATGCCCTTTCCACCAAGGTGTTCCTTTCTTGAGCTATACAGGCATTTCTTATAAGTCTCACTCCTCCTAGCCATAGGCTATATGGGCTGCTACAACTTCCCATCCTTTTCCCTTCACCTAACAGAGAAATTCACCTACAATTGTAAATTCTTTAATCAGATACACACAGAGAGAGATACAAGTTACCATAGAAAAATTACATAAAATTCCTTTTAAATTTGGATTACTTATTTTTGTGACTTATTCTGAAAGAAGAGGCTAATTTTGAATATCACTTTATCTTTAGTCGCTGTTTAGGAGGAAAATCACTTATAGAAATCCTTACCTGGTTTAAAATTTCTCACTGAAATATTGACTTTCTCCCCATTTTGTTACTGAGATGCTTTGTTATGCTCACTTGCTAGGTAAGACTCTGAGCTGTTACTGAAAATGACTCATTTCCTCGTGTTCTCCACATGACATCCATCCATAGCATGACAACGTGCAGTTTAAAAAAGGTAATAGTTCTGAAATGTAAAATCACAGTGCTGAATCCATCAGGTTGTCATAAATGTGAAACTATCCTTGCCTTCACAATGGGGTCAACCTGAATCCATGTGAAAGTTCTGTAGCCAAGCCAATGTTATTCAAATCCAACTGAATCACATAAAGATGTTCTTCAGGCAAACTAAAGGACAAAAGTTACCTGCCCACAGTATAGAGCCTCATAATGAGCATGCATCCTTCATTTACAGTATAATTCAACTTTATGTTCTGAAAGGAGACTTAAATAATCAGAAAGCTGGAAATTATGTATAGAGTTGAAATTTCAGCCCCAGAGCAGATATTTTTGCATCAAAAGTCCATTAATAAAAGCTATGAATACATAATTCATTTCATAGCTAGATTTTTACAGTTTGAGGCAAACTAGAAAATTAAAAACTGAAAATATTTTATTGATAAAATGTTTTATGTCTGTGATAAAATTATAAAAGAGATAAACTAGAGTATATTTTCAATTAACTACTCACATATAATTACATTAACTATAGTTAATATAGTTACTATACTTAATAAACCACAGCTATCACGGAGTAACATGGAACTAGTCAGGGTGTAAAGCTCTTTAAATGAACTAATCTCTTAATCTTCATAACACCACCATGAGGTAAATACAATTTCTCCTCCTACAGATGAGAAAATTGAGACTAAGACTTTAAGCACATTTCCCAACTAGTTAACGTTGGCTGGAATTCATTCTTAATCTGTTGTCTTCAAAGTCTACAGCATTAAACACTAGGCTTTACTGGTATCGTGAAAGGAAATCAGTCCTTAATGTACAATATCTAAAATCTTGTACGTGAAACCGAGCCCTGATCCTATGCCTATGAGAGAAATCAAGAGATGAAAATCGAATCACATGCAAACTGAAATAGTTGGTCATTATGTTAAGAGCTCCTAATGTTCAGGGACACGTATTTTCTATAGACAATAAATACCTGGAATATTGAATAAAGTTCTGCATCACAGAACAAATTTATATCCTCAAATTCTCAAAGACAAAATGGCACAGTGGGAAACGTCCACATTCAAAATCCAAGGAGACTTCCTAGCACCACTTACCAGCTGTGAGATCTTAGCCATGGAACTGAAATTCCATTTGCCTTCATTTCTTCAGAGAATAATAAAATGTATTTCATATTTTGTAATGAGAACTAAGTAACAGAATGTATATCAAGTTGCTGACACTCAGAACTGCTGTCTTCAGAACTATTATTCCTAAAAATGACTTTCGAATATAAATGATGGGAACAAATTTATTCCAAAAAAATTAAACATTCCAAAAAAGCAAATCGAGTTAGGTTAATAGAAAACTGGTCAGATTACTTGAGATATTATCTTTATTATGCTAAAGAAAGCAATGACATGACTTCATCTTCACACATGCTTGTAACTTCAGATAGAGACCTGTGCCCCAGGACCTTGTGGAAAACAGCACTGACTCCTTAGGACGTGAGTTCTGTGTCTACTGCACAGCCTCAGAAAACAGGTGGGTCATAGGTAGCCTTACACATTATGCTGGATCCATCTCTCCGGGAAACAGATGTTTCGTAAGGAGAGTAAATCAATCTGTTTAGCTTGTTCTAAACAAAGATTGATGTATCCAAGATGATTTTACAAAGATGTATGTTGGTAATAAAATATTCACTGCCTCCTAGATGCACACAAAAAAATTAATGATTAATTTGAGAAATATATTTCCATAGATTTGATTAAATGCTTACATACAAGTATGTTTTATTATTTGATGATTAATTATAGAGTGAGTTTCACAGGTTTTCCTTTTCTAAACACACCTCTATTCTGAAGAACAAAAAGACATTTATTGTGGTGATTGTTGTAATGAATTAATATCCAAACTGAAGATTAGAATTTATGTTGTGCAGAAATGTTATACATATTTAACATAAAAATAAGCCACTGTTATTTCTATGTCATCTTCCCAAAGATTTAAGAACTGTGAAAACACAGTGGAAAGAGCCATGGTTAGAGCCTAAAGAATTGTGGGGTTGAATTTCAAAGGCAGTGATCTAAAATCACGTTTAAGGGCGGCGCCTGGTGGGGGTAGGGTGCCCATCCTATATGCCAAGGGTGGCAGGTTCGAACCTGGCCCCGACCAAAGTGCAACCAAAATATAGCCGGGTGTTGTGGCGGGCACCTGTAGTCCCAGCTACTTAGGAGGCTGAGGCAAGGCCTCAGGGCAACATAGTGAGACTCTGTCTCTAAGAAATAAATAAATAAATAAATAAATAAAATTGCTTTTAAGACTTTACCTCATCCTATCTACTTTGAGGATACCTAATAAGACAATTAATTACACAAGTAGCCTGTGGAAATATTATATTTTACTGTGTTCTTTAATAACAGTAACAATTTTTTTTTTAGACAGTCTCACTATGTCACCCTCAGTACAGTGCTGTGGTGTCACAGCTCACAGCAACCTTCAGCTCTTGGGCTCAGGTTATTCTCTTGCCTCAGCCTCCCGAGTAGCTGGGACTACAGGCACCCACCATGATGCCTGGCTATTTAATATTAACAATTTTTATTAACATCCAACTGAAATGAATTAGGGAAATACAAGTGAAGAAACTTTTATGGAAATCCATACTCTGTAGTAAGGGAAATAATTGATAAATACAGGGTTATTTTTCAAATAATTTATTTTCATTAATTAACATTAAATTTAACAAGCCAATCCATGACTCAATGTACTATTCAGTGAGAAAATGTCTTCAGCATGAAAGGCATTTTCATCCAAATTTTATAATTAGGAGTGGAATAGCTATTAGCAATTATAATATTTTTAAAACTTTCATTTATTCCTCTATACGTCTATTCACTCGCCCAGTATTTATTGTGCACCTACTAAAAGCTAGGCCTTGGGCTGATTCTGAAGACAGAGTAGCAAATATGAAGAAAGAGCCCTTCTTCTATGAAAATTTCAATCTGGTAGAGCAGATTGAAAAGAAAAGAAAACAAAACAAAAAATCATAGCATCGGCTTGGCGCCTGTGGCTCAACGGGCTAAGGTGCCAGCCACGTACAACTGAGCTGGCGGGTTCGAATCCAGCCCGGGCCCACCAAACAACAATGATGGCTGCACCCAAAAAATGGCCAGGTGTTGTGGCGGGTGCCTGTAGTCCCAGCTACTTGGGAGGCAGAGGCAGGAGACTCACTTGAGCCCAGGAATTGGAGGTTGCTGTGAGCTGTGATGCCACAGCACTCTATCCAGAGTGACAGCTTGAGGCTCTGTCTCAAAAAAAAAAAAAAAATCATAGCATAGGAGGAGACATCATAAATAAACAAAACATTTATTTTCAATCGAATCCTTAATCTTTTCTCTCAGATATTGGAGATTATTAATAGCCCAATTTTGAAATTCTGATACTTTAAATAGCACAGTTCTTTTAAGCAAGTTTTTGTTTTCTCTATGATCATGAATGGCTATAAAATTTTTCATAAATAAATTATTTCTATTATTCAATATATAATTATCAAATGTAATTAATTGATATATAAGAAATAGAAATATTCTCATGGTATATGCCAAAAATATATTTTAGGTATTAAAAGTTCATGTTTTGTTTATTTCTTATTTTCCAAAAATTTTATTTTCTCTGCATGTTTTCTGTTAACATTCCATCTTAATAGCAATATAAAAGCAACTTTCTCTATAGAACACTCCCCTCCATTTCTTGTCAATTCTTTGTCTTTCAAACTCTTTAGTCTGAATGTGGACAGGACATAAACCTTTTATAGACATAGTGATATTTAAGGTCTTACCTATTAAAAGATACCAAAGATACACTAAACCCTGTGTGTGAGATTCACACTTTTAAATATTCCTTTTGGTTGTGAAAGGTTGTTCTTAGATCAGAGGCTTCTTTGTCTGTACCTATGTCTTCACACCAGATGGGACGAGGGTGATAAATGTAAAGGTGAATAAAACAAAACCATTAAATACAGAAAAATCTAACTGTTATCATCTGATCTCACACACTTGTTTTTTTGTTGTTGTTTTAGTTTTTATTAAATCATAATTATGTACATTAGTGCAATCATGGGGCACAATGTGCTGACTTCATATACAATCTGAAATATTTTTATCGAACTGTTTAACATAGCCTTCATGGCCTTTTAATCACTATGTGAAGACATTTATATTCTGCATTTAGTAAGTTTCACTTGTACCCTTCTAAGATGCACCGTAGGTGTGATCCCACCAATCACCCTCCCTCCACCCATCCTCCCTGCTCCCCTCCCCTCCCTTGCCCCTTTCCCCATATTCTTGTGGTATAATTAGGTTTTAGCCTTCATATGAAAGCTATGAATTAGCTTCATAGTAGGGCTGAGTACATTGGATACTTTTTCTTCCATTCTTGAGATACTTTGCTAAGATGTATACCATGGAATACTATGCAGCCTTAAAGAAAGATGGAGACTTTACCTCACTCACTTGTTTTGAGAATACTTACACTACCAGTACTAAATGACTAATCCAGCTGGAAAGCACATCCTTACATTCAGACGTGAATCTAGTAACATAGCCATGGACAGGCTTGGTCCTTAAACCTAAGAGTGCTATGCTGTGAAATTTCCGCTCACACAAGCTAAAGATGAAGTTCTTAAAAGTCTGCTATATTAACCAACCCATAACTCATCAGGTGATCCAGAGCTGCTTAAACTCTCTGTGTTAAAACGCTACATTTACATTTTAACCCTCCACTCATTAAAATTTTGTTTGGGTAGTCTGAGCTTTGTTTTTCTCTTCTGAGGCAGCTGTTTATTACTTTCTCTAAGGACTCTTGCTAAAATAATCTCTTACAACCAGGTCTTTTGGTTATAAAACTTTTTTGTTTAATATTGCTAGAATCTAAATTTTGCTTAAGGATTTATGAAGATAACATTAGTCTTTTCTGAAGAAGTGTCATTATTGTGAATAATACTGACCTTTCAACTTGTTACTTGGTAAATAAGACATTTTTAGTGATTTTATTTCTTGCTAGAATAGGTTATGCTCTCTTTGGTTTTTTTTTTTCCTACTTGGCAAGGATAATAAACATTAATATTAGTATTTTTTTAATTATATAATTGTTGTTCTGCAAAAGAGGACTTTGAAGCCTAACTACTCTTAATTTTCCAAGCAACTAGGAAAGGAAAGTATTTAGCCACAATACTTTAAAATTCACATTTCAGGACTGGGGGTGAGGGACAGGGAAAGTGTATGGACTCAAGTCAAGGTAAAAAATGATTATGAGTTATCAAAGCAAATATAAAGTATAAAAAATTCATTTGTAAAATTCAATGACTGACATAATATGAAGTGATATCTTCTTAATGAAATCAATTTTTCTTGAACATTTACTTTCTCCTATCTGCTTTTTACTGTCAGTACTGAGCTCTATTCTTTTATCCTTTTTTACTATTTGTCCCTACCATTAACTTCCTTGTTCCCCATTCTAACAAAATCCAAAATGGCAATTAAAGATAGAAACTATGCTAAGAAAACCACTGCAGATAATTTACCTCTGCTTAAATACCTCCTTAAATATCTCATTCAGTTGGAGTATTCCTATCAACTAAGTAGTTTTTAATAGTGTCTAAATATGAATTAACTAAATTTTCTAACTGGAGATCTCCCAAGTAATTTGAGAGAGAGAAAGAAAGAGAGTAAGAGAACAGTTATTTATGCATAACTGTTTCTGTAATACTTGCTAAATTGTCAAGAAGTTAAAGGAGCCCTGTAAAATATTTTTCTTCATGCAAAGAAAATAGAAGAATGAGAGTTCAGTTAAACAAAGGGAGGTTTTCCTAGGCATGATACCAAGACAGAAACCATAAAAGTAAACAATGAGAGATGAGATTGTCGACATTTAAAATTTCAGAGCAGAAAAAATTAATTATTAACTAATTAGGCCAAAGGGAAATACATATCTAGTAGTCTACCATATAATATTGATGGGTAAACAAATTGTTATAACTTTTCTGGAGTACTATTTGACTATTTTGATATAATTATAGATTCAGAGATAGATGATGATGATTAAGATATAGACCTAAGTAAATATTTAAATGATCTTTAGCCTGTGCTCTAGAAATTCCACATCCAGGAATTTATCTTGAGGACATAATAAAATTAGTCATGCAAAATATATCAATGGAAAAAAATTTATATCAGGAATAATTAATTTGACCTAAACATCCAATGAAGAAGGATAATTTAAGTAAACATTGAATATTTATACCCACATTGACCACTAATGTCCTAACAGAATGAAATCACTTGGAATGAGACTACTAATGTAACTATTAAAAATTTTGATATAGTTTTGTGTTTTTATGTATCTATATTATATGATTATGTTTTTAAAATTCTAAAACAATGTCTGTAAATTGTGTCATTTTTCTTTGCTAAAAGATAATTTATTTGTTTCTAATTGTTGGGACACACATATAATAAAGACCCTTTGGAAAAAATGAGTATCAGTGCAAATAATGACTGGCTGATTTGTTGTTAATGAGTGATTATTTTCTTTCTTATTTATGCATATTTTAAAATCTGATTTTTTTTAAGGAAAAAAACACAAATTTCACACTGGCAAAAAAATCAAACTAATTCAAACACAGTCAATGTTTTTGAAAACAAATACTTTTGTATTGTGTATCTAAGTTGTATCCCTTCTATTATTTTATCATTTTATAATAATTAAAATATTTCACCACTAATTCACCAAGAGTCGATTATAACATACTTTCATTTTAGAATTGTGATACCTAAAATTCATATTTTATTAAAGAGAAACTTTGCAGATATTTTTAAGTCCTTTTGATATTTGAATTTCTGACTAATGAGGCAAGTTGTTGAAATCACATCCTATACAATGTATCTAAGTTTTTCTCTTCTTCTTTTTTTGTATCTTTCTTTTTGAATATCCCACAACTTTCTATCTAATGATTACATCATGATTTTACTAAGTTCTCAGTGAATCTCTAAATTTATTTTATAAAGAGATCCCTGAAATTTTGGTATTGTATGCTAGCAAATGGATAATAAAATATTTAATAATTATGCATTTCTATAATAGAAATATAAGAAGATTTGGTAATATTTGTATTTTCTTCTTAAATACCACTAAAATTATTTGTTTTTTTGAATAATTATAACCCATTTCTCTAGAATGTTTTCTTAAAAGTCTTTACATCTACTAATTAAATATGCTGTCAGATTATGGCATAGCTCTTATTTATTGAAAACTTCTAAATTAAAAATTATAATATAGTAGAACTTCCATAGTTGAGCACCTCCCTACATTAATCACTCCTTAAGTCGATTTAATTTCCATACACTGGACACACACCTCATGTATGCGTAAGTATAGTTGGCCTGGTTCCTTATGTTGACCACCTCTGTATGTTGACAGTTTGTCATAGTCCCTTGGACGGTCAACTTATAGAGGTTCTACTGCATTACTATTATCAGTTATTAATTATAATAGCTAGAAATTTTCTACATGCCAAATGATTTACATTCATCCTGACATTTTTCATTCCGCATACCATCATAAAGATAAAGAAAATGAAGCTCAGAAGAGTTTCATAATGTGCTCAAATTGAATAATGGTGGGGAAAAAGGACATGTGTGAGGGTACCTAGGATACTATGTCATTATTTTTGGAAGGACTATTATATGCCAGGTTTCTATAATAAAAATCGCCAGAATTCCCTTCGCAACTCTATGTGGAAATAAAAGGAAATGTTAAATGCTCAAAATGCTTAAGAAACTTCAAGCAAAGTAATGTGCAGTAGGCATATAGCCAGAATCTCTCTCTGTTGGGTCCTTGGTCTTAAAGATTTGAAGAAAAAACCCAAAGACACCTTGGAATAAGCAAAAGGACAGATTTTATTGATAGATAGATGGATAAGTTAGACAAGAAAGCCTCTGCTACAGTGAAGGGGACCTGAGTGGATAGTGCATTTGGGCCTTCTGTATAAGGGTTTATATACTGTTTTTCCCATCCTGCAGGCAGGAGGTTTGGGGAGATGGACTGTCACAACTGTTTGGTGCAAGGGAGTTCTGCCCTTGTGCAGGAATGTGGTCCTTCTTGGCTGTGTTCTCTGCTCTGGGAGGGGGAACTTTTTGTTTAGAGTATGGCCCCTCCTCTAGGAGGGGCAAGCCAAGATGAACTATTAGCTGTTTTTTATATGCCTTTTGTGCCTAGAGATGGGGATGGGGTCTGCAATGAGAATGATCTCTGAGCTCACCTAAGCCTAGAAAATGCAGGGTCCTTGTCCAGCCCTGAACAGAGGAACCTTGCATCAGCCAGGTCATTCTTAATCTTTTTGCTTTCTACTTTTTAACAAAATGTTGACAGAGGGTAATCTTCATTCACAAAATTAGTATTGAAAATTTCATAATTTAAGCTGTATCTTACAGCAGGTACAAAAAGTCTGGAGTTTGGTTTTGTTTTGTTTTTTGTTTCGTGTTTTTCTCTTACCAAAAAAGAACTCCAGTGTTGACAAGGCTGTTGAGGTTAAAAAAAAAAAAAAAAAAAAGGTGTGCCGTATCCTGGAAATCTAAGAAGGAGGCAGGCATGCATGTGAATGGTCAGGCTTCAAAAAAGTCTCTATTTCACATGCTTTGCTTTTTCTGAAAATCCAGTGGAATAGTGTACAATTCAAAGGCATAAGCCTTTCACCTGAGATCAGGAAAAGTGCAGAGAAAGATTTTCATACACCCACAGTCTCCCATGGATCCAGTATATAACTTAGCATCTCATTCGGATTAGTAGGTTTCTCCATCTAACTTTCAATGGCAATGCACGGCTGAGATAAGCAACACCTGGGAAAAAGGAGCACACTGAAACAGGGGAGAGGCCACAACAGAGAATAGTTATAGGAAAAGGAGATGACTAGTGACTAAAATAGCAAATTTTAAGAGAGCCAAAGGATCTGGTGCTGGGGGAGGAAAGATCTGGAATTGAAGATAAGATCTATAAGCGAGGTCCCAAAGCTAAGAGAGATCATATCAAAGGCAAACTTTTTCACTGCTCATTCTTGCCTAGGGTCCTCTCTTCTTACCCCAACTTCAAAACACCCATAGCATTCCGCCCAGATGTTTATAGCCGCAAAATGTTTGCAACTAATAAATCTATAGCTCTTTCTCCTCTAGATAGTTAATACTAACTTTTTGTCCTAGTCACTGACAATACCATGATTTAATATCCTTGAATCGCTGCCTTGCACACAGTGGGAACTGGGGCACTGAAGGAGCCGGTGAGATGGGCAGGATGCTGTTAAAGATAAAGTAGGGGCACGCATTCTCCAGAGAGCGGAGTCCACAGACCAAGGTTGGAGGTCACAAAGAACAAAGACTCCAGAAAGAAATGAGCAAAGGCAAAGCAGACTATCCAAGTCATTAATCCTAATGAGGTGGGTTAAAAAAAAAAGTCATAAAAGTCAGTGAAAAGGAAACAGCCTGGGGCATCCAAGGAAATCAGAAATGTTCACAGTGGAGTGAGACCCAAAGGCAGAGCTTTGAAATGGATCCTAAAGTAAAGAAAGTTGACAAAGCAAAAAAAAGAACTACAGTGGTCTCACCACTTAGTTACTATTTTGCATTTTTCATTTTCAATTGCAGTAAAATCAAATAGACTCAATTACAACACTATATAGTTGCCTTTTTAAAAATCAAGCTATATTCCATTTATAAATGATAAATCTAACACAAAAATAAGAAAGTTTAAAAATAAAAGAATTGAAATATATACCAGACAAATTATCAGCCAAAGAACATTGATGTCCTTACATTGTTATTACATTAAATAAAATTAAAGCAAAAATTCTAAAAATCAAGAAGGTCACTAAATTAACCTTAACATATAGTTTTAAATTATGAGGGAAATTAAACAAGTCTAAACTTACACTGCATGAAAATTATACTTCAAAAAATATAATAGAAAAATTCACATCTCTACAAAGATGAATTGATAACTTAATTTCCAAAGTGGAAGATTTACCCCATCATTCTCAGGAATTCACAGATTGACCAAATCAACAGAACAATGTAAAGTCTTGACGAAATGGACATATTTAGCTGAACTTTCTTTCTTTTTTTTTTTTTTTTTTTTTTGAGACAGAGTATCACTCTGTTCCTAAGCTAGAATGCTGTGGTGTCAGTCCAGCTCACAGCAACCTCAAACTCCTGCATTCAAGCAATCCTCCTGCTTCTGCTTCCTGAATAGCTGATACTACAGGTGTCCACCACAACTCCTAGCTATTTTTTATATTTTTAATAGAGATGGGACCTCACTCTTGCTGAGGATGGTCTCGAACTCCTGAGCTCAGGGGTTCCTCCCACTTCAGCCTCCTAGAGTACTAGGATTACAGGTATGAGCCACAATGCCTGACCTTAAATGAACATTTAAAACATTGCACCCAACACCTAAAGTCTATATAGTCTTTTCAGTCAACATGGGGTATTTATAAAAATTGGTCAAATGACAAGCCAGGGAGTAGGTATCAATACATTTCAAAGAATCATTATTTTATAGGCTAAATTTTATTGACCATAATACAGTTATTTTAGAGATTAATAACTGAATTTTTCTTTATAACTCATGAATCAATGAAAACTCATAATAGAAATTAAAATATTTCCATCAGTATCCTTGAGAAATGCTGCTGTGCTTTTTCTTGCAGTGGAAAAAACAAAAACTCAGTAATAGTAAGAAGAAAGCTATAGTAATAGCATAGCATTAAAAGCAGGCACAAAGATCAACAGAGCCAAATAGAGAACCCAAGAGTGAATCCACACACTTAGAGTCAACTCATTTTTAACAAAATCCTAAGAACATGCATAGGTGAAAGGACTGTTGCTTCAATGAATGGTGCTGAGAAAACTGGATATCCACACACAGAAGAGTGAAACTAGACCTCTACCTCTCACCATATACAAAAATCAGATCAAGGCATTGTGGTGGGCACCTGTGGTCCCAGCTACTTGGGAGGCTGAGGCAAAAGAAGTACTTAAGCCCAAGAGTTTGAGGTTGCTGTGAACTGTGACACCATGGCACTCCACCCAGGGTGACATAGTGAGACTCTGTCTCCAAAAAAAAAAAAATCAGATCAAGATGGATTAAAGACATAAAGAAGTAAAACTATGAATCTACTGGAAGAAAATATTGGTGAAAAGATTTAGAACATTTGTGTGGGCAAAGATTTCTTTAGTAAGATCTCAAAAGCATAGGTTACTAAAGCAAAAAATGACAAAAGGGATCACATCAAGCTAAAGAGCTTCTTTACAATAAAGGAAACAATCAACAAAGTGAAATACAACCTACAGAATGGGAGAAAATGTTCACAAACTATTCAACTTAGAAGGGATTCATACCTAGAACATATAAGGAACTCAACCATCTCAACAGCTAAATACTAAACAATCCAATTTAAAAATAGGCAAAACACCTGAATAGATGTTTCTCTAAAAAAGACATACAAATGTCCAACAAAGATATGAAAAAATGTACATCACTAATAATTAAGGAAATGAACATCAAAGCCACAATGAGATACCATCTTATCCTAGTTGAAATGACTATTATCAAAAAAACAGAAAATAACAGCTGCTGACAATGACACAGAGAAAGAGGTGCACTTATACACTGGTGGTGGGAATGTGCATTTTACAGCCAATAAAAAACAGCATGGAGGTTCCCAAAAAAATTACAATTAGGACTACCCAACAATCTCACTCCTGGATATACATCCACTATAAAAGAAATCAGGAGAGCAAAGAAATAGCTACATTCTCATGTTTATTGCAGCACCATTCACAATAGCCACAATATGGAATCAACCCAAGTGTCCATTAAGGGATGGATGGAAAAGTATAGCACTCATACAAAATGAAATAGTGTTCAGCCATATAAAAGAAGGAAATTTTGTCATATGCATCAACATGAATGAAACGGGAGGACATTGTGTTAAGTGAAATAAGCCAAGCATAGAAATATAGAGAGGTAGTGAATAAAATGGTGGTTACCAGAGACTGGGAAGGGTAGTGGAAAGAGGGGGTGTTAAAGAGGTGCTGGTGAATGTGTACAAAAATACAGTTAAAGGAATACAAGTAATAAGATATAGTGCTTGGTAGGCACAATAGGATGAATATGGTTAACAATATGAGTTGAAAACTTCAAAATATCTAGAAAAGTGGATTTAGAATGTTCTAAACAAAGTAATGATAAGTGTTCGAGGTGATGGTTTTCCTTATTACCTAGATTTGGTTATTACACACTATATGCCTGTCTCAAAGGATCATATGTGCCCCATAAATATGTGCAATGATTATGTATCCATAACAATTAAAAATAAAAGAACTGTAATCACTCAAAAATTATAGCAGAATTAAATTATAATTCAATTCATGCAATAAAAACCAACCAGCAGTTTTTCTGGGGGAAAAAGTCACTAATCCAGGTGATAAACCTATAAAGGGAATGAACCAAGAATATAATGAGCACTGTTTCCTCTTCCTCTGACCTGCATTTAGATTTATAAATCTCTGTGTGTGTACTCAGCTTTTCCACCAGAAGCCCAAGGTTGCCTTTATAATAACCATAGAACTACGAATGTTCATTCCTACATCCCTTCTGTCAATCACCCACAGCCCCAGAGTTTTCATCACCCAACTGTATAAAAATTTCCACTACAAGTGTGAGATGTGGAGGTGCGAAAATAAGGGAAAAGAAACTAATTCTAAAATTCAATTCAAAACTAATAATAAAGAAACTTTTAAGGGAAATCAAGTAATGAGATCTCCCTATTTTACATATGAAGTCCTTAAGGGAAATTAAAGTGATAAGATTAAACTAGACACTAAATCTCTTGTGATGTGTCATTAAGAAGTTGTTTTACAATCTTCGTTATCAATAAATACTTTTAGGCCAGTCGTGGTGGTTCATACCTGAAACCCTAACACTCTGGAGACCAAGGCAGGAAGATTGCTTCAGCTCAAGAGTTTAATCCAACATGAGAAAAAGCAAGACCCTCTCCTGCCATCCCCAAAAATTAGCCAGGCATCATAGAGGCCTTGTCACCTCACCAACTCAGGAGGATCACTTGAGCCTAGGCGATTGAGGTTGCTGTGAACAATGCTGATGCCATGGCACTGTTGCCTGGAAAACAGAGTGAGATTCTTTCTCACAAAAGAAAAAAAAGAAAGAAAGAAAAGAAAAAAATATTTTCAGTTAAGAGAAAGGTATTTAAATACATGAAGAAAATAGACTGAAAAAATTAAAAATAATAGTAAGTGAACAAAGACTACACCTCAATTAGGAATCTGTTATTGTTTGGTATGCCATAATAAAAGACCACGCATACACACACACACACCATTTGTTTGGCACCCTCTGAATCTAACACCTGCATAAAGGGTGCATCAAAATAAATAATAGAAATTACCTGAAATGATTTGGTGCAGTAGGATACCACGTAAATGAAGCATCAGAATTTTTCACAAACCAAGAGATATAATTGGGATAATTCTTCCTATTTTAAAGAAAGTATAGAGGTGTAAGTTTCTACATACAGCCTACAATGGGCTGGGGGTGGACTGTGAAGAAAAGGGAAGAAAAAGAAAAATCTAAACCAGCTCACTTTGCACCTTAGGAGACAGGGTGATCTTTCTTAAGACCTTTTTTTTTTTTTTTAATAATTTTATTCAATCATAATTGTGTACATTGGTGCAATCATAGGGCAGAATGTGCTTCATATACAATCAGAAACATTTTGATCGTACTGTGAGAGATAGCCCTCATAGCATTTTCTTAATCACTA
>CAUYRH010176849.1:0-23859 GCA_963574655.1 Perodicticus potto | reverse complement strand
TGTAATCACTGAGAACAGTATCTGGCTGTCAGTATTCAGTAAATGTGAACTTTCATTATTGCCTGCCTTTATTTATCCTGAACTCTTATCAGCAACGTAATTTTCTAAAGCACCTTTCTCTTCCAAACTTTTTTTTTTTTTAAAGGAAAGCATGGAACAAAGTTTATTGAGGAAGATGAAGGTAGGTTTACAGAGTAAGAGCAAGATACAGGCTTACAGAACAGGATACTTTCACCATAGGGCAAGTTGGCAAAGCTTTGTGATTCTAAATAATGCTGTTCCTATTTCCTAAAAGGTCCAGGCTCTTTTCTTCTGTATCTTAGTCCCAGAAATTACCCCCCAACACACACACACATTCCTGTTCCAGGCTACTCTCTGCGTTTTCTCATGAACATGCACTGGGAGTGTCTGTTTACAGCACCTTCCTCTGCTGGACTTGAGCTCCCTCTGGCAAGAATCTGGGCTTGTTTAGCACTGTGCCCATTAAATGCCTAGCATGCAGTTGGCGTTCAGTAAATGTCTCTTAATTAGGTGGAAAAGAAGGAGAAGACCCCATTCTTTGAGGCTCCTTGAGCACTCTGCTGCTGCCTTTGCTGGCAAGATTGATTTCTCCTCGTGTCCGTCTTCCTGTCTAGGTTCTAACCTCCTTGGTAGTTGGGTGTGGGCCCTCGGGAGTTCCTTAGGTTGCTTGAGTTAGGACTGTCGATGCACGGACATTCGCTCACTGCTGTGGATATGGCTTGTCCCACCTTCTACTGCGGCTAATTGTGCGTGCCACTCTGCCTGTCAGATTGTGTCTTTCTGCAAAGGCAGGAACTCTCTGGTTCATTTGCCTCCCAGTCTCCCAGCATATGTTAGTGATATAAGAGAAAAAGCACTGGGCTAGTATTGGTTGGATCTTGGGGCCTAGATGCTCTCAGCATATGTTCTTCTGTAAAGAAACTTTCTCCTTTTAGTCTGGTGACTGTGCCCTAAATGATTTGGAGCCTGTACAACCTGTGTCATAACAAAGTGATATAACGTTTTTGTGGCTCTGTGATTTGAATTTAGGTGCAAATGCTGTTCTTGGACTGTTAAGAGTGTGATTGGTTTTTTAGTGATCTAATTAGCAGCATTGGAGGGAAATTTGTTCTGGCAAGGCCCAGCACATGTGTATCTGAAGAACTGTAACTCAATTCAAGATCTCATTATGGAAGGCTGTTGCTTGAATAGCAACTTTGTGAAAACTACCCTGAATGCCCTGTATAGAGAGTTTTCCTTTTATCCTGAGCTGCTTCAGCAGGGCCAGGTACACAGCTAGAACCCCCCACAGATGTTTGTTTGTTTTTTAATTCAGAGTAGCCTGATAGAACTGTGTCTTTTACCTTCAAGGAGAAGCACCCAGAGCTTTTCAGAGCCCCACAGCCCAAGTGATAACTTGCCAGCTCTCCCCTCCTCACCCCCTGGCTGCTGCAACTGTCTGGGGCATGGGAATAATGACCCTGATTCTGTCCCAGACCGCAGACCCTCTTGTTTTTACCTGCTGTCAGATCTCACAGAGGTGGCAATAAAGCTTACTTTCGTTCATTCTTTTTTTTTGCAGTTTTTGGCCAGGGCTGGGCTTGAACCCACCGCCTCTGGCACATGGGGCTGGCGCCCCACTCCTTTGAGTCACAGGCACCGCGCCCTCATTCATTCATTTTTGGAAGGTCTATTTCTCTAAGAACTCCTTAAGGAAAAAAAAAGGTACTTTTATTTCCTCCTTTAAGGTTAGGGAATTAGCCTCTAATAGATGGAAAGACATTCTCTAAGCAGATTGCAGCATGCTAAAGTGTGAAGAGGTGCCTCACACCTAACTCTGCTGCGGTTTGTGGACAAGTGGCCTCACTACCCTGAGGCTTTGCTTCCTCCGCTGAGCAATAGGGGTGGGGGCGTGCGCGTGCTCCTTTCCAGGTAAGCTCTCAGCATGAGTTAGGCTGAATCCTGCCGGAAAGAATCAGGGTTCTGGGCGGCGCCTGTGGCTCAAGGAGGTGGCGGGTTCACTCAGTCCCAGCCAAAAAGTACAACACCAACAACAACAGCAAAAGAATCAGGGTTCTAATAATCAACCTCTCCTTACCATGCACAGCAGAAAACGTCCCCCATATGTCCCAGCTTCCACCCAGTTCTCACTTCTGGCAGGTGCTGTCACGGTGCTGCTGGCTGGTGTGCAGACCGCGGATCCATAGCTCTGTTTTCAACTTGCAGTGGTGCCAAGTGTCGGGCGTGGGGAGGTTTTCCCTGTGTACGTGCTCCTGTGACCCCTGCAGCAGCATGTGGAACAGGCCCAGCACCCCACCAATTGCACACTCGAGCCTGTCAGCGCCCCCCCCCAGAGGTATCCACTGTCCCGATCCTCAGTGAATTTCACCTGTGCTTGGGCCTCATGTCACAGAATGAAACAGTATGTTCTCTCGGTGTGGGGGAGTGGTGACCGGGTCGGGATTCAGTCCCTGCTGTGTGTGGATTGCGGTTTATTCTCTTCCATGGACCGAAGTCCTCAGAGTGCCCCAGACACGTCCTAAACGCTTTACGTGTACTGAGTCACTTAATTCTGAACACTCCCATCCGGTAGGGACGTTTGTCTTTCCTTCACAGAGAAGGCTACGACTCCCGAGAAGTTAAGTAATTTGCCTCAAGTCACAGAGCTGTGAAGGAGCCGGGGACAGAATTCTCATTCAGTCCTGATTCCAGAGCGGGCGCTCCCCAGCAAGGGCGAGAGCTCACAAGCTTTCAGCACTGGATTAAATCAGATTTGTTCCCAGTTTTACACTGAAGGTCACATGATTGTTGTGTGGTTATTCACAAAGGGGTCTCTGTGGGAACTCTCACTGCATTTGAATATTCCATCAGAATATGTCCTCTGCTTTGCTTAATCACCAGGGCTTCTCCCCTGCGTGTGTGTGTGTGTGTGTGTGTGTGGACGTGTGTCTGCATTCGAGACTGACTTGCCCTGCCCGCATCGCTTTGGGAGCCACACTTGCTTCTTTCCGGCCTCTGCAGGAGCTGCTTTCCCCTGGCCTCGCCTGAAAGATTAAGCTGCTTAAGGATGTCTTCGCCCTCCTTGGGGTGTGACCTTTGATGGAGTGCCACAGAGCTCTGTTTGACTGTGGGGCCCTGCTCCCATTCTCAGCTTGTGGGGGTTTCTAAGGAAACGCCGGCTGCCCTTGGTGTTTCCTCCCTGCCGGGGGTAGCCTGGGTTGCTGTCCCCACACCCTCAAGTCTTACCTTACTGTCTGAGAGATGAATGACCCCTGTCTTGGGTGGGTTTGGAGGTGGGTCAGCCATTGGCAGGGTGCAGGAGGCCATCCAGGCTGTGGGCCGAGAGGTTTGGCTTGGAACAGGCCAGGCCTGACGGCTGGACTCACAGAGGTTGCCCCCAAACGCACTCGACTTTTCTCTTTTATAAATTCCTCCTCTGAATTCTATCTCACTCTGTATGGCTTCCCTTCTAAACACAGTATTCATGGCTTCCCCCCCTGGGCTCTGAACTAATCCATTACGTCTGGATAAGACACAGACAATGGGTAAATGCCACCCCCCAGGCTGGAGAATTAAATAGACAATCTGAACTCGGTTTGGGTCTGCGGCTCAGCGCAGAAGGTAACTGGAAAGAGGCTTTGGTGTCCCGTTCTCCATGCAAATGAAGACAGTAAGTAAAGGCAAAAAGGGATGACAGCTGACCCTTTCTGAACGTGGCATTAGAGTCACGGGACATGCGGAATACGGCTTCCATTTAACCCTTGGTAGACTGTTTCCCTTTGTAACTTTCCTTCATCAACCAAGGTCAGCATTTGCACGGGACAGGCCCTGTACATATATGGAAATCTTAACACGTATTGAATGCGCTGGACTCAATCTACTGACTCTGCTTGTGCCTCATTTGGCTCAATAATAAATTCACCTGCACCAAACTGCATGGAAAGTCACAGAAATCTCTCAGGTATTCAATATATATTATGTATATGTACATCCAAAGAACATAGTGTGCAAACAGTTTGTAACAATATGAAGTAATACTGCCTGAAAACGATGTACCAAGGACATTATCCTGGGTGAGATCAATCCTGGAATTGTCATCAAGCTGCTAGAAGTTTTTGGGAGTTTTGAGTCGGGTTACCTGCTTACATCCTGTCTGCCCTCCCCCTTTCCTTTTTTTTTTGGCCAGGGCTGGGTTTGAACCCACCACCTCTGGTATATGGGGCTGGCGCCCTACTCCTTTGAGCCACAGGTGCTGCCCCTTTCCCCTTTCTTTAATGTCTTGGTAGTTTTTTACTTCAGAGCTCTTCTCTCCAATCTGAACTTATTATTTCACAATGTTGCCATGTATTATATTTGTGGGAAGGTGAAATAGTGGTTTGAGATTTTTATCAACTGTGGAGATTGGTTATTTATGAAAAAGAAAGAAATGTCTATTTTTTTGTTTTATTTATTTATTTTTTTGGAAACAGTCTCACTATGTCACTCTCGGTAGAGTGCCATGGCATCACAGGTCACAGCAACCTCAAACTCTTGGACTCAAGCAATTCTCTTGCCTCAGCCTCCCAAGTAGCTGTGAGTACAGGCACCTGCCACAACGCCTGGCTATTTTTTGTTGCAATTGTCATTGTTGTTTAGCAGGCCCAGGCTGGGTTCGAACCCACCAGCCTCAGTGTATGTGGCTGGTGCCGTAACCACTGTGCTACAAGCACCAAGCCTATTTTTTGTTTCTCTGGTCTCGATGAATATAGATAAATTTTAAAATGCATTAAAGCAATGGAAAAGAAAATAAATAACAATAAAAAAGAAACGTCAGTGTAGTGATCACACAATTGATTACCCAGAATGAGTCTCATGTACGATAAACTGCACCTCGTTCACGACTGCATTCTCAGTGCCCCCGAGTGTTACATCATGGGCTTTTAGTAAATATTCTCAAATGCTTGTAGAGTGGTCAGTTAGCAGTATAAAAATTTTGTGGGGGAAGGAGCTATTGCAAATGTAGTAGAAAGATCATGGACTAAAACATTGATAACAACCATTGCCCCTGGTGATTGGAAGGTCCTGCTAGATCTGGTGCTGGATTCCAGCCGCTCAGACTTCACCTGGTCCAGATGCCTAAGTCCAGGGTCTCATACCTTTCCTCTTCCATAAGCCAGTCTCCGTGCTTAGAGCTCTCTCCCTTCTAAGCTGCCTTTTTTCCTATGAGCACTCAAAGGAGAGGCATTGTGGTGCCGGTGCCCATGCCTCTCGTGGCTGCCCATCCAAATTCCGTGGCTGGAAACCAAGAAGCCCGCAGAGGAGGAAGCCACAGATATTCACAAGAAGCCAGAGCCTGCTGTCAATTGCCATTTCCGCCTGCTGGCCTCAGCATGCCTCCAACAGCACTATGTACACAAAATTATAATGTCATCACACAGGCTGGTGCCCAGAACGAGGACAGCCACTTAAGAAGGTGCACTCCGGGGGCAGGAGGGTGCGAAGGCCATTTGGAGGCTGGAGTCACGTCTGTTTATAGTTTTAGCAGAGAGGGGCTGAAAATATGATTTCAGTGAAGATTGCATTATGGCTTATTGGTAGAAAAACCTTTGGCAAAGAGTCTTTTCTTTCTAGAGGTGGCTTTTTCCTCCACAGGGGTTGAGGGAAATGAGAAGGAGGGGGAAGGCTGCTGCTTCTATTTCCAAAGCTGGCCTGGGATGCTGTAGTGATAATGTGTGACAGCTTCCTAAGCAAATGCCCATGTGACTCTGTGTGTGCACACATTTTATTTGAACAGCTCAAACCCCATTTGGTAGGCAGAGAAGATGCCCCTGCTACCATTTTACACGTGTGTAGACCCAAAGTCAAAGAAGACAAATGCCTGAGGTCAATGCCTGTGCCCAGATTCCTTCACTGAGCTTACAACCCTCCCTCGTTCTGGTTCCTCCTCGCCACTCCAGTCTTCTCTTGCATCACCCTTTTCTCATTCTGAACTCTTTCCGGGGTCACCTGTATGGCTCCGGTGTCTTTCTCACCTCTGTACTCTGCACCTGCTCTTCCTTCCTGTGCGGCTTTCCTCTCCTTCACTTATTTCTTTCCTGTCCTTCAGGTCATGCCTCATACAGAAGTGCTTGCCTGACCATCCAGGCTGGGTCTTCTGCCCTGTCCGTATGATCCCATGCACCCGAGCCCGTCTATCCTTAGCATTTTGTGTTGGAATCAGCCGTTGACTCTTCCGTCTTTCTCACTAGACTGTGGTTCCTTGGGAGAAACTATTGGTAACATCTTGAATTGATCCACTAATTCAACAAGTGAGTTGAGGGGGTAGGAGGTATGGGAGGAAAAAGCTAGGGGCTTAGCATACTGTAAGAACCTAGCCGCACTTGAAGCATGAACATGCCCGGATTGGGAAGGGCTAAGGTGCGCGGCAATGGCAGCCACCTGCAGGCAGCTACAAGCCATTTTTCTGCCTCCTCTGAGGGTTCTAGTTTCCCTCCTCTACTTACGGTGCTCCTTGGGACCTGAGAAGGGACATGAACAAAGGAGCTTCTTGGGGAGATGAGAGAAAAGCCTGGCTTGCTGAGTCAGGAAGTCTGGAGGAAATGAAATGCCAGGAGGACACTGACCAGCCCTCTGTAGTTCTTTGCACAAAAGGAAAAATAATGTGGGTATGAGGTGACTGAGATCATCAATGACCAGTAGAGAAAGGTGATAAGTTCGTGGAGGCCCAGAGTAACTGATGAAAGAGTTTCAAATGGAGAGGAGGAAGATATTTACACCTCTGTACCGCCCGGGCACCTCCATCTTCCTGTCTCACTTGTGGGAGGGATGCACTTCAAACTTTCTTTGCAAGTGCTCTGAGCTTTCTCTTTGCTCTTAAATAAAATGTCCCTCTGTTATACTAAAGCCTGTGCATGTGACTTCTGCTTTCTATTCACGCTGTCTGTGCTGCTCCAGTTTTACCTTCATTTCTACCCCCAATTCTTGCGTGCCTCGTTTGGACTTTCTAGTTCTGCCAGGTAATTGAAGCAGCTTGACTGGGATCCGGAAACTAGAACTCACGACTTCCAAAAGGACCCAATCATTTCGTCTCCTTGAACCTCCGTTTTCTTGTGCAAAACCGAGAAAGAAGGTACTGGGTCAGCAAAGCAGAAGGAGTGAGTCTGATCTTGCCCCACCACCATGGTGTCTCCCTCCAGCTCCCTCTACAGGCAGAGCCTAAGAGGGAGCCAGCGGGCAAAGCAGGGATGGAGACACATCCCGGCCCTGGCACCACACAGCTGAGTGTGAGGATGGGTTTGTAGCTAAGCACCAGTAAGTTAATAACTGGCACAAACATTGCAAGCTATGGAGATAAGAGCAGTAAAGTGTTGTGAGGTACAGATGGTACTACATGAATCATTAGTAATATGCAAAAATCTCTAAGACAGTATTGAGTGAAAGAATGACTTGATCTCATTTGTGTAAAAAAAAAAATCATGAAACTAGAAGGACTCTGAAAACTGGACCCCAGAAGGAACTTTCTTCCCCATAAGACAGCAGACAGGCAGAGAACAAAATGCCAAATTCATGAACGGAAGGAATTCGACCATCAGGAGGCATTGTGTGAAGCAGTATCACGTGGGAATCTTTGATCACAAAGTCACTTATTGAATAAATGCCTGCCATATCTCACGCTGTGCTGGTCACCTCCAGGATGCCAGGCATTGGCTACTGACGCTTCCTCTTAAATGTCATTTCTACACTTGTCTACGGTCATGTCTTTGCTTTTTCTGAGACACTGGCTTGCAGTGTTTGTGCCAGTTGGTAAGTTCCTGGTACTTAGCTACAAACCCATCCTCCTGACTCAGCTTTGTGATGCTGGGGCCGGGAGGCATCTCTATTTCGGCTCCCTCTTAGGCTCCGCCAGTAGGAGGAGCTAGAGGACGACACAGTGGCCTGTGGCGCAAGACCAGACTTGCTCCTGCTCCGTACTTGCTCCTGCTTCGGACTTGCTCCTGCTTTGCTTCCTGTATTCTGTATTAACCTAGAGCAGGTTCTCAACTCTGGCATTGTCGGCACTTTGGACTAGATTGTGCTTTGTGGAGGGTGCTGTCCTGTGTATTGTAGGATGTTTAGTGGCATCACTGTCCTTTGTTAAATTGTAGTAGCAACTCCTCAGTGGTGACAGTGGCCTTCAGAGATGGCCAAATGTTTCCCACTGATCTAGAGGGTCTGGTACAGACACACCTCTTCACCTCGGCTACAGCCAAGCTGCAATTCCTTCCCCAGCAGCAGCTGAATTCAGGGTGCCTTTGCCAACCCCTGCAGACTCAGCCTTGTCAACATCTCAGTTAAGCTGACACCAGCACCATCTGGCCGGCAGCCTGTCCTCAGAGGTCTGGGCCAGCCCGTGGGACCCTCCTCAGAGCTGAGACCCCATCCCCAGCTGAGCAGTGCCCTCCTCAGAGATCTGAGTTTCACCCCAATATCTGCCAAGGTTTTTTTCCTCTAAGATTTTAAGTTTTGTCCTTTGTTCCTCTGACTTAGGGGCAGCAGCTGTTTCTTGTAACTGCTACCTTCACGATGTCCTGGAGCTCCTTTTAATCCCCCAGTTACCAAATTAATAATTTCATAACTTCTTAACACTTTGAAATATTAAAGTTCTCTGTGTTAAAATAACTGAGTTATCTATTTTTTCCTGCATCTGACTGATACGATGTTCTCCCTCTCCATCCTTCCCTCCCCTTCCCTCCTTTCTTGTCCACTTCCCTTCCTTTCTTTTTCTCAACCTGGTAAGCTCCTGCAGCCTTTACAAGCTCTAACACATATCTCTATTTTCCGGAACTTTCCTGGACTCTACTAGGCAGAGCCACTCCCTCTCCTTCAGTCTCCTGGTTCTTGGTGTAGGTGGTTCTTACCTGTCACAGGGCCCTGGGTCTACATCCTTTCTTCTCCTCTCAGATTGTAAACTCTCGAAGGCAGGAACCATGTAACATTTATTTCTGCCTTCCTAGCACGTTACTAATGAATGAATGCATAAGCAAATGAGCGAAGAGCTGTGTGACCAGGACTTCTGTCTGTTTCAAGCCAGGTCTGGTTGTCATCTCCCCACCCCTCACTTGCTGCCCACGTGGCAGTGTCAGTACAGAGCAGGAAGGGCTCTGGGCCGCTCCCTATAGTGACAAGTTGCTTTGCAGCGCCCCCATTGCAGCACTCTCCTCTCGTGGGGTTGCTTGTAGCTGGTTCTCCTTTTCACAGTAGATATTAAGCTCTGTGAGGGTAAGGTTTGTTGAGTATAAAAGAGTTTCTTCCTAAGTATTTGTTGAATGACTTGCTGAAGGGAACAGAAGGACTTCAAGGGAAAGCCCTAGAAGGATGGGGAGAGTTGTTAGAAGTGGAACCTTCATCCTTGCTAGTGGTGAGGGGGCAGGGCTGGCATAAGGAACAGAGAAGTTGTTCAGGGTTTCAGTGACCATTCAACTTAGTAGAAGGTAGGGCACAGAGAGAGGATGTTTGAGAGAGGAGGCTGCAAAGATAGATAGGATATAGATTTTGGATACCCCTAAAAACAAGGGCAAACAAAACGTGCAATAATTCTCAGGGAAAGTCCTGTTGTACTGGTACTAGGCAGTGGTGTTACCAGTGACCCCCTTTGGGGAAGGACCCTTGGGTTGCTGTAGCATCTTCCTGCCAGAGGAGCCAGCTCTTCATCCAGCAGGCCAAGGGTCCTTCCCAAAAGGGAGTCACAGCTTCATTAGAAGCTGTGTGCTCAGGAAGGGTTAACAGAGAGAACAGGCTCCTGCAAGCAGATTCTTTTTGTGGAGGACGATGAATACTCTGTGGTATAGACAATGGAGACCAGAGGAGGTGAGAAATGGAGAGAATAGGAATGGAACAATCGGGCCACACTGCAGTTCCAGGGTTCAGCTACAGCTAGTTTTTTTTCCTAATCTAATTATCACAGAGTTTTTCAGATTTTGATGTTTTTATAAGATATGAAAGACAAGAAAACAGTGTCTGTATTGGCTTTTAAGTAGATTTGTATAGCAGGGCCAACAGCAGCATGCGAAACCCCGCTGGGTTGTGTTTCAGGAGGGAGTAAGAGGCTATTATAATTCTTAAGAAAGAAAACAACAGCAGTGAGGGTGTGACCTCCGCATGCTCATCCCTGAAAGGTGGATCAGGACATCAGCTTTCCTGTATGTTCCAGAGCTTTTTGGAAAATCAAATAAGGTAAAAGATGTGGAAGTACTTTGTACATCAGTAAGTACCTATAAAATCCATCCGCTCATTCAGCAAATGTGTTAAGCTTGTCCCATGTGATGGGAATATTGTCAGGCACTGGGGACGTGGGCGTGAATGAGGCATGGTCTCTGTCTGTCTAATCTCTAGATGGAAAGGTGAGTTTTGACAAAAGCATTTGACACCATAAGAGAAGGTTAACATATTTTACAGGGAATTGTCTCTAATATTTTATAAAATATTATATATATATATGTACATATATATATATATTTGAACCCACCACCTCCGGTATATGGGGCCAGCGCCCTACTCCTTTGAGCCACAGGTGCCACCCTCTAATATTGTATTTAGTAAAATGGACTTTGCTGCTAATTGCTGCCAAATTAATATTTTTGATTTTTTTTTTCTAGAAGAGCATTCAGAGGCAATGTTGTATGACCAAACGCTTTTGGGCTTTGGAAACAAAGGATAAAACTTCCAAGTTTACATTCTGTTACTTGATGACTGTTTGAATTTGGGAAAAATCTCTTGTTTCCCCACCTGTATTTAATTCTTTCTGCTAACTGAGATAATTATATTAGCTAACAGATGTTAAAGTGCCTTCAAAATGGTAACTTACCGTTCATATGTTGTGGAGCATTTATTAAGAAGAATAGAAGAAATTGCTAATATTATCTTTCATGGCCATCGCCATGATCAACTCTCTAATTAAGGAGAAAGAGGAAACTAATGTGTACAGTAAGCGTGACAGAGATGAACTTGACAGTGCTCACATAATCCTAATGACGGCCTTTTGCGGTCGGCACCATTCTCCTAAGGAATACAGGTCATACTTACAAGAGCGAGGATGAGAGAAAGCTGGTGCCTGATGTAGCAAGGGGTGATAGATATCATTCTTTAAACTTCCACCTCAATCTCCTGGGCTCCAGTGATCCTCTTGCCTCAGCCTCCCGAGTAGCTGGGACTACAGGCACCTGCCACAACGCCCAGCTAGATTTTCTATTTTTAGTAGAGACAGGGTCTCGCTCTAGGTCAGGCTGGTCTTAAACTCCTGAACTCAAGCAATCCACCTGTCTTGGCCTCCCATAGTGCTGGGATTCCAGGCGTGAGCCACCGCGCCCAGCCAGTCCTTTCCTACTCTTGATGGCTTTGTTTGGGATTACATTCCCTGTGACATTTATCTTTACCTTCTCTTGGATGAGGGAGAGGCAGAGTAGAGTAGGGATCTTATTAGGCAAATGCCTGCCCATGAATCTGTCCCTCACATACATGGGTAGGAATCCAGAGAGGACGGAAGTCCACCTGGCAGAAGGGGTATGGCGTGTCTCTCTGAGCTTATAGCAATTTCCCTTTCCATGGGACGCCTCTTCCATGCGTCACTGGGTAACTGGAAGTGAGCAGGAAAGTGCTGATTTTACCTTAGGTTTGCCTCCTGTACCTGACCTTCTCCTTCTCCCCCAATCGTTTTTACCCTGGGATCCACCTTAGTCCTGTTTTCCATGCCTTTGCATATCCTATTCCCTCTACCTGGGATATTCTCCTGGTTCTTAAATCTCTGATAAAGACTGACTTATCCTCAAAACCTGGCTCAAGAAGCCCTATCCCCCACTGAGTTGCTCGTTTCCTTCTTTGGTCCAACTGTTCTTGTGATGTACCATCTTTTATTGTTTATCTAGCTACATTCAATTGTGTGTTTACTTGTCTTTTTTCCTTACTAGAATCAACTGTCTGGGGAAAGGGAGCTGCAAATTCTTTCCTTCTTTATCTTCACTATCTAGCAGATGCTTTGCACACAGTAGGCATTCAGAAACCATGCACTGAGTGAATGCACTAAGGAATAAATGAATGAGCCAGCAGGGCTCTATCCAGAGTACACACACACAGGATGGCCACTGTTCTGGTGGCCTTCTGTGCAAGTTCACTGTATTCTATACCAATCTTCAAGATAATTTGTGCTTTACAGTTGACTTAAAGACAAAATGCTTAGAAAAACTATATTCTTATTCAAGAATTGGTAACACTTACCTTGAACCTGCTTGGTACAGCAAAGTGAGGCTCCTGTCCTTGGCCTCATATTTTTTTTTTAATTCTCATGTCTTTGCATTTTACCTGAAGGCAAATTCACCGCCTTGGAGAGTGTGAGTCCAAGAGGAAATCCCTTTGGGCAACTTGCCATATTTCATCTATGCTGCTTTTTCTGTTTTAGCCTGTCATGGAGTTATTTTTGGTTAAGGACTGCTCTGGGAAGGAGGTGGGGAGGAAGTTTGGCTGTGAATAGGGGATGCAAAGAGCTCTGCAGACGGGGGGATGCTTCCCGGCTGCTGTGTTCTTCACATGGCCACTGCTTTGGGGTTGTGTACACATGGAGAGTCCCCGAGTCCAAGACCTCACCTGGCCCTAAGGTTTAAGGAAAGAGACAGAGAAGAAAATATAGGGAACTTGGGGCCTGGCCTACCTAGGTCGACATCCTGGCTCAGAAACTTCCTAGATAGTATGCCGTGGGTATGTTTTTAGCTTCTCTGGGGGTTTCCTCCTTTATCTACTAAATGGGGACCGTGCTACTTATTTGGCAGGGGGTTGTGAGGCTTAGAGATGATGTATTCGAAACACCTTGCTCATAGAAAGCCTTCAGTGAACGAAAACTAACGTGGTCACTGGCTCTCTCTCCTTTATGTTTGAGTAACAATAAAATTTTACCCGGAAGAGTCTTTAACCTTTCTTTGTGGCTAAAAGTATTACCAGTGAGCAGTTTACATAATATCATGATTTCACAGTTACTTCTGTTTCTGTTATCAAATTCATGTTAGCAACCTTGATTTCAAAATGAAAGAATGCTGTTTTAAGATTAATGCCATATTTATCAGTAAAAGCCTACAAACATGATAGTGTGAATGGGGTAGGGAGGGGAGCAGAGAAGAAGCTCTCTGAAAACTTTCGCTTTGGTAGGGATCACCTCCTGGCTTGTAGCCGGGTGTGTGTGCACACGTGCAGCTGGTGGTTTCAATGTCAACAATGGTTTCAGTTGTCGACTGAGGTTCCGCAGGTGCTGTTTTGCCCTCGGGAGCTGCTCGAGCTGTGTCAGGTGGATGGTTCAGGACTCGAGGATGACTCTTGTCAAATTTGGGATCCGAAGCCCTGTATGAACCCAGTTTAGTATTCTGGAAATGTATCCATGGCAGCGGCTGTCAGGGTAACTCTCAGCAAGGGTAGACAGTTGATGGCTCCTTCCTGCTACGTGTCTCTCCTAAGCAGTCTTAAAAATAGTGCTCCCCCATCACCACCTATTTGCAAGCCAGAGAGAAGAAAGTCTTCCTTGTTTCCATAAATAGTAGCCTCCCATCTCCCCGAGTTATAATCATATGATAATAAGCAGCACCTATGTTCTTCTTCTTCCTTGGAGGCAGCCACTATTAGAATCTCTTATTCGTATGTATTTATTCGGAAAACTTGTAATTCCTACAGCTTACTATATGCTGGCCACAGAGAGACAGAAAATTAATAAGTAGACAGAAGACAAGAAATAGCTACATTAGAGGTGCCATGATGAAAATGAAAGAGATGATGTAATGGAGAGTGAGGGGTTGGGGTTGCTACTGTTGTAGGGTGACGGGAGAACTGTTTGTGGGGGTGACATTTGTGCTGAATTCTCAATGACAGGAGGAAACATGTGAAGCCAAGTGGAGAACTTGGGGGAAAGAGCATTCGAGGTGGTGGGCAGCCCTGTGGCGAGAGGGGTAGGTCTGCTCGGTGATCTGAAGGAAGCTTAGTGGTCTGAGGGTCAAGTACGAGGAAGGAAGAGGCAGCAGGTGAAGTCGGAGAGGCAGGTACCAAACCTTGCAGGACCTTGTAGGATACAATAAAAGATTCAGTGCGGGGCAGTGCCTGTGGCTCAAGGAGTAGGGCACCGGCTAGGGGCCCCACTGGGGGTGGCAGGTTCAAGCCCGACCCTGGCCAAATTGCAAAAAAATAAAGTTCAGTGTGTAGCTCTTGGTGGGATCAAGTAGGGGAGATACTATCATGAGATGTAAGTTTTGAAACTATCGCTCAGGTTGCCATGTGGAAATGACCCTGTAGGGGTGATCTGGTGGCACACAAGAGGCCCATTAAGAGATCTTGCAGGCGTCCTGGAGACGGATAACTGCCATTTAGACCAAGGTGTGTGTGGCTGGTGATGGTCGTGGGGGAGTAGAGATGGTGGGTCAGACTGCAGACAAGCTTGGCCCTAAAAAAGGAGGCTTATCCACATGGACAAGAATATCTGTTGATTTGATGACTTCATAACTGTTTCTCTGGCTTCATGAAATCTGAACTCTCTTTGACATTGGGAATAACACTAATTGTGGCTTTTTTGGTACCTTAGATTTTGCTTTTTCTCTCTCCGTCTATAATGTGTCTTGGTGAAAGACTGTGGGCTTCAGAGGGAGATAGACCCGGATGGGAATCCTTGCTCCCACACTTATTAGGTGGTTGCCTGGATAACTTTTTACATTAACACCTGTAATCTTCAGTTGCCTCCACTGCAAAATGGACTCAGTGATAATGCCCGCATCTTTCATGTTTATACCAAAGCATCAGATGAGATAGCATTTAGGAGAAAATCTAGCACATCGGAAGCTCTCAATGAAACTTATCTGCTTTGGGTATATATGCAGCAGAGGGATTGCTGGGTTCTATGGTAGTTCTATTCTTAATTTTCCAAGGAACCTCCATACTGCTTTCCATAATGGCTACACCAATGAACATTCCTCCCAGCAGGGTATAAGCATTCCCTTTTCTCCACACCCTCAATTGTTTTCTTGTCTTTTTTTTTTTTTTTTTTTTTTTGACAGAGTCTCAAGCTGTTGCCCTGGGTATAGTGCCATGGTGTCACAGCTCACAGCATCCTCCCACTCTTGGGCCCAAGTGACTCTCTTGCCTCAGCCTTGCAAGTAGCTGGGACTACAGGTGCCCGCCACAATGGCTGGCTATTTTTGTTGTTGTTGTTGTTGCAGTTGTCATTATTGTTTTAGCTGGCCCGGGTGAGGTTTGAGCCCGTCAGCCTCGGTGTATGTGGCTGGCGTCCTACCCACTGAGCTCTGGGCACTGCCCTTTTTCTTGTCTTTTTGATAACAGCCATCCTAACAGGTGTGAGGTGGTTCCATGTTCACTGCAGAATTATTCACAAAAGCTAAGAGATGAGGGCAAAAAACCGTAAGTGTTCACTGAAGGATGAATGGATAAAGAAATAAACAGACATAAATAATGTATATGTTATATATTCTATTATATATGATATATATAGTGTGTGTGTGTGTATATCTTGTTCTTGAAAAAAGAAGATGCTACCATTAGCGCCAAAACAGATGAATCTGGAAGATATTATGCTAAGTGAAATAAAGCCTGACACAGAAAGAGAAATACCACAAGATCTCACATATGTGGAATCTAAGAAACACAGCAGACTGAGAAGCAGACAGTAGAACAGCGATTCCTGGGAGTGGGGAGCGGAGGAAATGGGGAGATGTAGATGAATGGGTATCAACTCCCAGGTATGTAGGATGAGTAAGTCTAGATCTGGTGATATGACTGTAATTAAAAGCATTGTGTAGTGGAAATTTGCTAAGAATAGATTTAAGTGCTCTTTACACACGCACACAGGAAACTATATGAGGTGGTGGATATGTGGGTATGTCAATTTGTAACTATGGCAAACCACTTCACTACAGGTACAGCTGACCCAAGTGCTGATTGCTCCCCCACCGCCCCCGTGCAGTTGAAAATCCATGTGTGCCTTTCTTTTTTTTAATTAAATCATAGCTGTGTACATTAATGCAATCATGGGGTACAATGTGCTGGTTTCATATATAATCTGAAATAGTTTCATCAAACTGGTTAACATAGCCCTCATGGTGTTTTCTTAGTTATTGTGTTAAGACCTTTATATTCTACATTTAATAAGTTTCACCTGTTTACCCTTCTAAGATGCACTGTAGGTGTTATCCCACCAATTACCCTCCCTCTACCCATCCCCCCCTCCACTCCCCTCCTTTGCCCCATATTCTTGTGCTATAATTGGGTTATAGCCTTCATATGAAAGCTATAAATTAGTTTCATAGTAGGGCTGAGTACATTGGATAGTTTTTCTTCCATTCTTGAGATACTTTGCTAAGAAGAATATGTTCCAGCTCTATCCATGTAAACATGAAAGAGGTAAAGTCTCCATCTTTCTTTAAGGCTGTGTAATATTCCATGGTATACATGTACCACAATTTATTCATCCATTTGTGGGTCAATGGGCACCTGGGCTTCTTCCATGACTTAGCAATTATGAATTGTGCTGCAATAAACATTCTGATATAAATATCTTTGTTGTAATGTGATTTTTGGTTTTCTGGAAATATACCTAGTAGAGGAATTATAGGATCAAATGGCAGATCTATTTTTAGATCTCTAAGTATTCTCCACATATCTTTCCAAAAAGAACATATTAGTTTGCATTCCCACCAGCAATGTAGAAGTGTTCCCTTCATGGGTGACTTTTGTCTCCCCCCAAACTTCATTACTCATAGCCTACAGATGACCGGAAGCCTTACCCCAAACATAGTCAATGAACATGTATTTTGTATGTTCTGTATCATGTACTATGTTCCTATAATAAAATAAGATAGAGAAAAGAAAATATTGTGAAAATCCTAAGAAGGATAAACTATATTTACTGTTCCTAGTGGAAGTGGATCCTCACGAAGGGCTTCCTCCCCGCCACCTGCAGACTGCGTAAGGGCAGGAGGAGGACGAGGGGCTGGTCTCGCTGTCTCAGGGTGGCAGAGATGGAGAAAAGTCTGCATGTAACTGGACCCGGGGAGTCCTGGCCTGAGTTATTCAAAGGTCAAGTGTGTATCAAAGCATGGTGTGCACTTTCCACATACGTAATTCAATAAATAAAAAAAACAAGAAAGGAAGGCAGGTGAAGGGATGGAAAGGAAGGAGGAAGAAAGGAAGGGAGGGAAAGAAGGAAAATGGGGGAGGGGAGGGAGGGAGAGAGAAAAGGAGGGAGGAAGGAAGAAGGTGAAGGAGGAAGGAAGAAAAAGGAAGTTCGTGATTTGGATTTAACTCTGAATTAGCTCCTTCAACCCTCTCCCTTCCCAGGCCAGCAGCAGCGGCCAGAGGCTTCTGCTTAAGCTCTACTTTGCGTTAGTGACGCGGCCGTGAATGAAAACAAATGTCGGACCGGGAGGCAGTCGGTAGACTTGGCTTTCTAGTTCTCGCCTTGCTGACCGCTGAGTGACTGTGGACGAGCTCTTTCCCTCGCTGGACCGCAACTTCTTCATCTGTGGAATGAGGACTCTGGACTGAACGGGCCAAGTAATTATAGCGTTTAGTGGCGAGGCTTCCCGTGATGCCAGTGTTCACTTTGACGCCTACCGTCAGTTACTGGACACAGCTGTGGGCCAGACCCTGTGCTAGACACCTTATTGACATCGTCTTACTAATCTTTAGGATGTGCCCGTGAAGGGAGTAATATTATTGTCCCTACTTTTTAAATTAATTAATTATTAATTAATTAATTTATTAACTTAGAGTCTTGGTCTGTTGAGTGCTGTGGCATTATAGCTCACAGCAACCTCAAACTCCGGGGCTCAAGTGATCCTCTGGCCTCAGTCTCCCAAGTAGCTGGGCCTACAGGAGCCTGCACCATGCCCGGCTAGTTTACCTATTTTTAGTGGATATGGAGTCTCACTCTTGCCCAGGCTAGTCTCAAATGCTTGAGCTCAAGCCATCTACCCACCTCAGCCTCCTAGAATGCTGGGATTACAAGTGTAAGACACGGCGCCTGGCCAGTAGTATTATTGGCCAGTAGTATTATTGTCCCATTTTAAAGAAAAGAAACTGAGCCAGAGGAGTGAAGGCATCATGTCTTGCTGATGATGGTGGCCATGTTCTGTGCAGTTCAATTCAATAGTACTGTCTGGGAGTCCGAGGCACGCCAGGCACTCTCAGGGCACTGTGCCCGTAGGCTTGGGCGCTGTCCCCCCAGAGCGGTGGGGCAGCCTCACTTGCCTCTCCTTGTCCCTGCATCTTCCCACAGGGTGGCTTGTCACTGTGAAGGGAATGTCTGCAGTGCCGTTCCTTGGCATGTGAAGCTGGCTCGGGTTTGTTCTGTCACGCAGTGCAATGTGGCCTTTCTGAATTTAGCAAGTACTAAAGGTCTAAGCCTCCCGTCTGCCTTCTCACTCTCCCGTCCAGAGCTCCACCCCAGACGGCCTATGCATTGCCTTTGTTGATATTGTTTTTCAGCAACACTTATGTCTCAGGCTTCAGAGTTTCTCTTCTTTTTCTTCTCTCTCTTTTTCTTTTATTCCCTTGTATTAGTTACAAGAGGCAGATTAAACTAGCTAAAAGGAGTTCTGGAATAGCAGGCTAGATTAGCCAGCTGGATTAAACTAGCTACAGGAGTTCTGGAATAGCAGGTGGGAATAGCAGACTGGATTAAACTGCCTACAAGGAGTTCTGGAATAGCAGGCTGGATTAAACCAGCTACAAGGAGTTCTGGAATAGCAGGTGGGAACAGCAGACTGGATTAAATGAGCTACAAGGATTTCTGGAATTGCAGGGGGGAAGAGCAACGCAGACCTTTGTCTTTCATAGCCTGCTTGTGGACATGGAGAAACCAAACGGCATCATTCTGACCTGGGAATCAGTATATTTGTGTTCTCGTGGGGGCTCTGCTCCTTGTAGCTAGTTTGATCCACCTGCTGTTCCCACCTGCTATTCCAGAACTCCTGGTAGCTGGTTTAATCCAGCCTGCTATTCTGGAATTCCTTTTAGCTTGTTTAATCTTCCTGCTGGGCACATCACCTAACCTGTCTGAGCCTGAAATCCTTTCCTAGAAAATGCTGCTGATAATCCTGCTAGAAACAGAGAGCTTGGGTTTACATTTTACTTTGGCCGCTTCTTAGCCACATGACTCAGTGCAAGTCACGTCAGTTTTCGTTTATGTAAAGGAGGACGTAGCAGAGGGTTGTTATGAAGATTAAGTAACAGAATCCATGTAAGGAGTTGGCACAATGCCCAGTGTATTGTAAGCTCTATATAAATCTTAGCTCTTAGTGATGACCATGCTGGTAATGGACTTAATGGATTAAAAAGCATTTTGTAAACTGTGAAGCACTGTACAGAATGTTAGTTATTATTTTGGTGGTGATTGTTATTTTGAAGTAAGGGAAGAAAGGACTTTGATAATCTTTACTTGCCAAGTCAGTTTTCTTTCTTCTTCTTCTTTTTTTTTTTTTTAATTTGGGCTTTATATTTATGTCCTTCCATAACATGCTATTAATATTATATGAACTCCTTCTGGGGCCTTACTGTTGTAGTGTCTGGGGCTTCAGAGGCCATCCCATGCCTTTATATACGGAGAAATGGGAAATCAGCCAAAAGGCTGTGTAATTTCATTTTACCCTTTGCTTTTCTCATTGAACTTGGTAGTTCCCATCTAAATGAACTGAGTGGCTGAGCTTTGAATTCTTTCATCAGTAGATCTGGCAAGCCAGTGTACATCGTGATTAAAATGCACTGACCCTCCTTAAAGAAGTAAAATGCAACTAAACGGAAGGAAGGAAGGGATTAAATGGGGGAGAAAAAGCAGTAATCCTCTCACAAGACGTCCTCCTATTTGTGTGATTAAAATCGGGTTGTGTAAAAAAAAAATACACATGCAGATATACAGTACTGTCAGGGGGAGAAAAACCCAAAGTCGAAAAGATCTGGGTCAGGTCATTGTCATCTTTTGTTTTAGAACTAGGAGACTTTCTTAGGGAAGGCAAATAAAGTGAAGCCCTTTGCGATGCTGGTATGGGAGTAAAATAATGATAGCTTAGGGGACAGCTGTGTCATTTCAGGCTCTTATTCTAGGTAGTTTTTGTGTTCCAGGGAACAGGATTTTGACCTGTTTTATAGTGAATCTATACAACCACAAGTACTGTCACTACCTGTGTTCTCCGCCGCCTCCACCGCCTCCACCGCCAGGGTTCTCGGGTGCTGTACCCCCTTCCCTGGAAGTCCGTGAAGCAGCCCTGAATGCAGAGATCTCCAAACTGCCCAACCAGACACCTTTCCTCATAATGAAGAATTCTTGGGGACATTTCGGGAATGTCTCAGGAGCAAAGTAGCTATCAGCTGACTTGAAATGAATCCCTGCTGTTATATGAAATGATCTTTGGAGACATTTTTTGTGGGTTCAAGATGCAGTAATAGGATAGCCAGGCATTGTGGTGGGCCCCTGTAGTTTCAGCTACTTGGGAGGCTGAGGCAAGAGAATCGCTTAAGTCCAAGAGTTGGAGGTTGCTATGAGCTGTGATGTCACGGCACTCTACCGAGGGCGACATAGTGAGATTCTGTCTCAAAAAAAAAAAAAAAAAATGCAGTAATAGGGATAGAAATTGGCTAGTTCCATATATATTGCTTATCTCTATTCTTAAGTGAATGCTTCTTCAATTATATTCTTTCCCCTATAAATTGCAATTACGAGAATGTTAGGGGATCTGGTATTCATCAAGGTCTTCCTGGGGGTCTATATGTGGAGGAGGTGGGTTTCTCTGTCAGATAGATGATAATAGTTCCCTGTTGCTACCCTTGAAGAAGCTTTAGAATCTTCTGGAAGGCTTCTTGAAACTCAATTCTAAGAGTTTTACCCCCAGAGTTTCTGACTTGGTGGGCCTCGTTGGGGAGCACACTCAAAGAGAGGATGGAGAGAGTTTTCAATTCCAACAAGGGCCCAGAGATGCTGATGGTACAGGTCCAGGGCCATTGCCTTAAAGAACTCATGGCATAAATGGTGACAGGTACATGCAACTGGTTCTTGCAAAACTCGGACTGTGAGAGGCCTTGAAATGGAGACGTAAAGTCTTTGGCTGCAGAGAGAAGAGCTATTAGTGCACAGTGGGGTGACCAGGAAAAGTGGAGAGAGGAGAGGGGGGTTTGAACAAGGCCTTGAAGCTTGAGAAGGAACTAAGCAGGTGATTCATGCTGCAGAAGAAAGTTTCTGTGAAATACAGAAGGTGAGGGGGACAGAAAAAGACGTTCTAAGGTTGCCTGCTCTTCCTTTTCTTCCCTGGCCCAGGGCAATGAAAGGGAGCAGAGGCTTAGACTAGGAAATCTCCTCTCCCTTTGTATTTCAAAGCTCTGATTCTGGCTCTCAGGAGAGGCAGGAATGAGACTGCAGTTTTAATGGCAGGTGCCTATCTCCCTTAGATCAAGGATAAAGAGACTCCATTTCCTGTAGGGACAAAAACATCATTGCTCAGTCCCCCAGGGAACCTCAAAGAAATTAAAAATGGAATTAAAAGTTCATCTGGAAACCTTCTTTTTAAAAATCTTATGCTTAGCTCGCTCTTCCAAGAAAACTGTCTCTGAAACACCGCTGGCATCATATTCTGGTTTCACCCCTGTCTGATGGAGGCACCACGGGCAGCCGAGTGGCAGGGGATGTGATGTGTGGCAGGAATGAGGCAGGAGAGAGGAAGCACGTGGCCCACCCTCTCTGGATGAGCCAGCCATGTGCAGGGCTGTCCACGGCTACCTTGGTCCGGGATGGAGCCCACAGAAGAGGGTCCCGAAGCTGTGGCAATGGCACTGGCTTGTGAAGGCTGGTTGACATTTAGACAGGCAGAAAGGATTGGGAGAACCAAGTGCACAAGGGCCCACTGAGCTTTGAGAATTGGTGGAGCTGAGTCTGAATGGAGCTGCGTGAAGTCAAGAGAGATTGTGGGTCTGGTCGGGTGGAGAAGATGGGAGGTATTTTCTCTAGTTGAGAAGAATTACTTGTGATTGCTCGAATCTGTCATGTTATATCACACCTGCACCTTGTGCAAGCTGTTCCCTCTGCCTAGAATGCCCTTCCATCATCACCTCCACAGGGTCAGCTCCTACGTGTATTTCAAAACCCAAAGCAGCCACAGCTGTCACTTCCTTTGGGAAGCCTTTCAGAGTCCTTATAGTCTGAGTTTCTTCACCCTCTGCTGGTCTCGTATGCAACCTAATATTTCCTCCTAGCGTCAGACTTAACACCTGATGGACCTGTCATCCTTTCACTCGTCTGTCAGCTGTTTACTTGTTCATTTAACAAATATATCTTAAGGACTGTGTGCCAGAAATTCTACGAGTCCTTATGGATATGGGGCATACAAAATGAACACCGTCTCTGCATCCTTGGACTCACAGAGCAATGAGGGATCTAGGCATTCAATAGGGAAACAGCTAGGAATTTTTCTTAGTTCTTCTGTGAATGCCTGAAGGGGTGGGGGACAGTGAAAAAGCTGGAGAAGCTGTATCTGGGCAGAGGAAAGCAGTCTCCCTTGGTCCACAGGGCTTCGGTTCGCCATGCTTTCAAGGATTTTCCCATCCTTTGCAGAACTGCATTGTTTTTTGACATGACAGAAGGAGATAAATGCTGTAAATGCCGGTCATTACCACACACACGGATCCCTGAGCCCAGCACTGCCTGTGGCAGCTTCTGCAGTCCATGCTAAGAAGAGTCCTGACAGCTGGCTGCCTTCCAGGACACTCGGGGAAGCAGAGAGTGTGAGTCTTCTACTTGAGCCTCAAGCGGCATCTTAACCAAGCAACGAGGATTTGCCTTGGTAGAGAAAAAACTGAGGGGTGAGCGGATAGAGCCACTATTGTTGAACATTGAGGGGGAAAGGACTCCGAATTGTAGATTGGTGATGAAGAGATGGGGCGGGAGGAAATTTAATCTTCCAGAAGTGGAAAATACGCCATTGCAGTCTGTTTGAGGGAACCCAAGCACCCAGCGATCCTTCAGAGGAGGAAGGTGTTAAAAAGAGCCCCTTATAAGGAATAGTTTTATTAATTATTAGTAGTTCCGTAGATGACCTATGGAACATCTACTATGCACTGGGCATCTTATGTACTAGCTCATTCAATCCCCCAAACATCCCGGTAACTAGAGTGTTATCATCATTTCACAGGTAAGCTCCAATGCAGTTAAGTCCTATGCCCAGGGTCCCATATCTAGCCACGGTCTGGCCAGGTTCAAATTCAATTAAGCCAAACAGCAAAGCTTAGGTTTTTCATGGACTTCATATCATGCTCTTAATATTATGTTCGGTAAATATTACAAATACCATAACAGACAATCCATTTTTTTGTCACATTGGCAAGGGAACTCCTGAAATATCTTAGGTACAGTAAAAATGATGAAATGATGGTTTTGACAAAAGAATTTCAAGGTTAAGTGCAGGGTGGGATAGTAAGAGGTTACCATGTTCTGGTCTCCTACTCAGAAAACACAATGAAGTGGAGGCTGTCAGATCTCTGATTACTATTGTTACTGAGGTCTCACAAAGAGAAATGCCTTGAACTCCACTGCCAGTGTGTGTAGTTCAGTAAGGGAGATAGATCCCTACAGAGAAGACACAGCCCCAACACAAGTAACCATCCTTTTATCCATCAGTCTCCAACCTATCCTCCATCCGTCTACCCCACCATCCACTCACTTCCCCCATCCACCCCCCATCTCTCCAACCTATCTTCCATCTGTCTACCCCCATCACTCACTTCCCCCGTCTACCCACCCATCTCTCCAACCTATCTTCCATCCCTCGACCCCCAACGCCCACAGCCCCCGTCAACCCACCCATCACACCACCGCATAAAACAACC
>CAUYRH010176848.1:0-24693 GCA_963574655.1 Perodicticus potto | reverse complement strand
TGGGCTGAAGCGAGTCTCTTGTCTCCACCTCCCAAGTAGCTGGGACTACAGGCGCCCGCCACAACGCCCGGCCATTTTTTGGTTGCAGCCGTCATTGTTGTTTGGCAGGCCTGGGCTGGATTCGAACCCGCCAGCTCAGGTATACGTGGCTGGCGCCTTAGCCCGTTGAGCCATAGGCGCAGAACCAGATTATTGTTACATTTAATTGTACTTTACAAACATATGCAAGCCATTGAGTTCTAGTAATTATCTAAAAGTGTTAATAGCTATGAAGACAGGTAAATTTGTGGCTATAAAAATTCTGTTAGCTATAGTTCTATTTTCTGAGACCTCTTACCATTAAGTTCCTTCCAAGAAGAGCCTGAAGAACTCCACTTTTCCCACAGTTTTTCATTCCAATTACGTTACATCTGAACACATTTCTTTGAGTCTGTCTCTTTTGCAGGTCTATCTTTTTATCTCTTGTTACTAAAAAGAAAAAATCTACTAAATATGTTGTGCCACTTAGATTCACTGAACCTCTCTATTCCCCCTTTAACAAAATAGGGTATTGCTGTGTATAACTTCTGTGAAGTATCTAATCTATAAACAAACATACTGTACAACAGTCAAGCTATATGTGAATAAAGTACTAAATACGATGCAAAAGGGCTCCCTTAGTAGTAAAGATGCATTTCTAGAAGTTGACTGTAAAGTGAATTACTAGTAACCAAATATTTATTTCACCATAAAGAAAATATCATACAAGTGGACATAATTTACAATGAATATAGCCACCATTAAACCTCATCTAATGTTTTTCTATAACAAATTACCATGAATTATAAACTAGAAAATGCTATTTCAAACCTCTACTCTCTTGGAGCTCTATCTATATATGGAAAAGGGACATATACTCTGGGTTAACTGGCCTTTCAAATATAAACTGTAAAAGAGGCAGGCTAGAAAACAATGCAGTTATTATCAGGACAGTGTAGGATCATTTTTTTTTTTTTTTTTTTTGCAGGTTTTGGCCGGGGCTGGGTTTGAACCTGCCACCTCTGGCATATGAGGCCAGAGCGCTACTCCTCTGAGCCACAGGCACCGTGCCAGTGTGACATCTTTTTCTGAGGTTAGAGAGACCTCCTTAAATTATACTCAAAGATTCAGCTACAATAGTCCTCACCTGATAGTAGCGAAAATGGAAAACAATAAAACATCTGTATAATAACACATTATTTAATGTTAAATAAAGGTATGCTTATTGATATAGAAAGATTTTCACAATGGGGGCAGCGCCTGTGGCTCAGTGGGTAGGGTGCCAGCCCCATATACTGAGGGTGGTGGGTTCAAACCTGGTCCTGGCCAAACTGCAACAAAAAAATAGCTGGGCATTGTGGTGAGCTCCTCGGGAGGCTGAGGCAAGAGAATCACCTAAGCCCAGGAGATGGAGGTTACTGTGAGCTGACCGAGGATGATAAAGTGAGACTCTGTCTCTAAAAAAAAGAAGAAAGATTTTCACAATAAGACATTGAGTGAAAGAACCTCACTCCTTTTTTTTAAGAGACAGAGTCTCACTTTATCACACTGGGTAGAGTAATCATGGCGTTACAGCTCACAGCAACCTCCAACTCCTGGGCTTAGGTGATTCTCTTGCCTCAGCCTCCCAAGTAGCTGGGACTACAGGTACCCACCACAACGCCCGGCTATTTTTTGTTGCAGTCTGGCCAGGGCCAATCCTGCCACCCTCGGTATATGGGGCTTGCACCCTACCCACTGAGCCACAGGTGCCGCTCAAGAACCTCACTCTTGGTTAGTGATTATCTTCTGGTGTCAAATTAAATACTGTCTAAAGGGTATCTGCTTTGTCAATTTAAAAAAGGCTATCTTTTTGTGCTACAGCTTCCTATCAGATATGGCAGATTTTCTACCATAAGGGATATAAGAAACTCTCGAAATGATCATCTCCTTAATTTGCTGTTTCTATATCTGTTGGTTTTCCTTAAGTGAAGCACATTGCTTAGCAAGAATGCTTGGTTCTGTGAAAGATCTATTTATTTTTTTGTTTTTTTTTTTTTTGGAGACAGAGTCTCAAGCTGTTGCCCTGAGTAGAGTGCCATGGCATCATAGCTCATAGCAACCTCAAATTCTTGGGCTCAAGTGATTCTCTTGCCTCAGCCTCCCAGGGACTACAGGAGCCCACCACAATGCCCAGCTATTTTTGTTGTTGATGTTGTAATTGTCATTGTTGTTTTAGCTGGGCCTGGCCGGGTTTGAATCTGCTAGCCTTGGGGTATGTGGCCGGCACCCTACCCACTGAGCTACAGGCGCTGCCCTATGAATGATTTATAAATAAAGAAAAAGGTTACAAAGCTGAGAGAAGTACAAGTTCAAGATCAAGACCACGTGTTAACAGGCTTCTTTAAAGAAAATTAAAATATAAGATAGAATTGGGCACAGTGGCTCACCCTTGTAATCCTAGCAATCTGGAAGGCCGAGGTGGGTGGATTGCCTGAGCTTACAGGTTCAAGACCAGCCTGAGCCAGAGCAAGACTTCATCTCTAAAAATAGCCAGGTGCCTACAAATATGCACCATTATTATGTGTCAACTAAAAATAAAAGAAAAAAATAAATAAATAAAAATAGCCAGGTGTTGTGGAGGGTGCCTGTAGTCCCAGCTACTTGAGAGGCTGAGGCAAGAGAATTACTTGAGCCCAGGAGTTTGAGGTTGCTATAAGCTATGACGCCACAGCACTTTACTGAGGGTGACAAAGTGAGACTCTGTCTTAAAACAAACAAACAAAAAAACCCAACAAAACAAGATAGACTGGCAAATCCTTTAATGCCTAGAGCTCTTCCTCATTTCTGTCAGTGGAGTAGACCGAAAAGCAGAATCTCTATGCTTTTTTTTTTTTGAGACAGAGTCTCACTTTGTCACCCTCGGTAAAGTGCCACAGCATCATAGCAACACAACATGCACATAGCAACCTGCAACTCCTGAGCTCAGGCAATTCTCTTGCCTAAGCCTCCCAAGCAGCTGGGACTACAGGCACCCGCCACAATGCCCAGCTATTTTTGTTGCTGTTGTTGCAGTTTGGCCAGGGCTGGGCCTGAACTCGCCACTGTCAGTATATGAGGCCAGTGCCCTACTCACTGAGCCAGAGGTGCCGCCCTATGCTTTCTTTTTTGATAAACAATAAAAACAGGCATCTCAACTTAAAAGAAATTACTAAATCACAATGAAAATGAATAGAGTACAAGTGGAAGACTAATGAAGATGAGTTTATTTTTATTCTTTGTTACATTTGAGACTGGAATCTTATAAAATGTCACCAGTCATTAAGGTGAATAGTATCCAGATATTTACCTGTAATGGCTGAAGCTTGAGACTCTTGTTCAGTCAATATTGAATAGCCTAGATAGCCCAAATATTCCAGGCACCGCTGTACATCTAAATAGGTTGTGAGGCTATGAAAGGAGAGAGATTAAAATGTGAAAACTTCCCACATGAACATTTATGATGAAAAAAAATGCCAATAACTCAAACAATTTTATGCACCAGACACAGATAATTTTTGTCAAACTGCTTTAATTTCTTATGTGCCCAGCCATGGGTTTTCCTATACTGCCATTCTTAAGACAGAAAAGAGAGGTAGGAGAATGCAAGATGGGGTGTGTGTGTGTGGAGTGGATTCCTTTATCTACTTTATTTTCCAGAAAGCAAGGCAATACTGATGAGTAGTGAGTGGCTGGTAAAATCCAGTGTGAAAATATTTTAAATGATCTGCTTCCCAAGTTAATATATACCTGCAAATATTGGCTAGTCGAGAACTTAGTGATAATTAAACAAATCTGAAAAGGTTTGACAAAAGCACAAAATAACTGAAAGGCACATGAAATTAATTAGCTTTTCTTACATATTTGAGAAAAAAAAAGATCCAAATGTTGAGAAAGTTAGTCTCACCAAGGCTAAAGCAATTATGTTATCATGCAAAAACAGAGATCTCCTCAATACCCTTGGCATAAAGTTAACCATGTTATAACTAGGTCGTAGACAATTCCTAAGTCTTACTAAGAATTCACTAAAAACAGGTGGCACCTGTGGCTCAAAGGAGTAGGGTGCCGGCCCCATATACTGGAGGTGGCGGGTTCAAACCCGGCCCTGGCCAAAAACTGAAAAAAAAGGAAAAAAAAAATTGACTAAAAACAATAATAAAAGATGCAAAACAAGTCTTCAGTGCCAAGTAAAATATCCTTTTTTTCCATATTTTGAAGGAGTAAGAATTGTTCGATAACAATGGCATTTCCAATTCCCCTAGTCTAACTAAAAAGTATTAAAATTTAGTTCTGTTTTGATGTAAGACTTATTGCTGTTTGCCTGTACATTGTCCAAAAGAAAACAATCTCTACTAAATTTATAGACCACCTATAGTTCTTTTAGAAATAGCAGCAGCACAATAAATCCTGCTTAGATGCAGTTATGACTGAAGCATTTCATAAGATCTGAAAAACTTCCAAAGTGACAAATGTAATACATCATAATTTTAAACTAGCTGTAACTCTAGAAGAAAGATGCGAACTCTATACTCACGTCCACTGGGAAAGGAAGCCCTGGTAGGTTATCCAGCCTCTTTCATTGGTACAAACTGTGTTATTCACATCTGGCCCCCAAGGTATGTAAGGGAAAACTTTGAATAAATCTTTAAGCTCATCAGGTGACAAAGCACAGTCTCTATCCTGAAGATACACAAGGAAGGGTACGTAATATTTAGATATCTAAGAGAATAATTCCCAAACACAAAAGCCCTGTAGTCTAGTAAGGCTATGTTTCTAAAAATTAATTAACAAATGACAAGAAATACTACATTTTACCAAGAAAATTCCTCCCATGTATATAAGAAAACCTATGAAAGAGCATATCAGAAACTAGATTCAAAGTAGATAGCAGAAAGATTTTTTGCTAGTTCAAAAGTTTGAGTAATTTTTGGCTCTATGACATAAGCACCCCATAGCTAAGAGAACAGAGTTAAATCATTCACAGAAAAAAAAATTTGCCATGTATCATGGAAAATTACAGCTAAAAGCTTACCAAATCATGCTTGTCAAAGGTGCTCTGGAGGAACAAATATGCATGATGATTTAATTCAGTAGTGCAATCGGGAGGTATTTTTAGCCTGTTGATAAAAAAGTTTAAGAGTTAAATAAATCATTAAATATTAACATTTAAGAAATGATTATAAAATTCCAACACGTCTTTCTGTAGAATAATATTTACAAAAATATCTTCAATAGCATTAGACTTTGCCAGTCTCCTGAGTAGTTATGGAATCTCAGAAGAGTCATAATAATGTTCATCCCAAAGTGACATCTAATGTTTTCTGAAATATCAGAAGGGCAGGTTGAAATAAAAATTTTACGAATAGGCCCCCTTCTACGAAATTGGGCTGAACTAGTGCCCGAGCCCAGAATCTGGCTGCATCCTCCTCAGCCACATCCTCTGCCTCCTGACCACGAACCTGGCAAAGTGAATGGGTTTCAGGCCTTCGTGAAAATGTGTAAGCAGGATCCAAGGCATTCTGCACACTGAGGAAATGTGCTTCCTGAGGGAGAAGGTGGTGAGCGTGGGGAATAAAATATGACCTGCTACTCAGAAAGCTAAGTCAGAAGGCAGAGAAAACATAAAGACGGAGGAACCATCAAATGAAGAAAGTGATCTAGAAACTGATAATGAAGACATGACACAACAAGACAGTGATGCCCCTCAAGAAATGGGAAATGAAAATGTAGAGATAATTGAGGAGATGATGGATCAGTCAAAAATAATAAGTGGCTGCCACTGAAGCCCTAAATGATGGTGAAAGCTACTGAGTTGTTCACAGATGTCATCAAGCTGAATCCTTGGTTGGCCATTTTGTATGCCAACAGAGTCCATGTCTTCATCAAATTATAGAAGCCAAGTGCTGCCATCTGAGACTGTGACAGAGCCATTGAAACAAATCCTGATTCAGTGCAGCCTTGCAAGTGGAGGAGACTTCTGAGCCACTGGGAAGCAGCAGCCCGTGATATTGCCCTTTCCTATAAATGGGATTATGAAGATGATGTTTGTGCAATGCTGAAAGACCTTCAACCTAGGGCCCAGAAAACTGGAGAACATCAGAGAAAGTATGAGCAAAAACGCTAAGAGCCAAGATATCAAAGAAAGAACAGAAAGGGTTAAGAAGGCTCAAGAAGAGCATGAGAAAGCTCAGATAAGGAAGAAGCCAGAGGACAATCAGGAGTCAGTATGGCTCTTTTCCAAGTGGCTTTCCTGGGGGAATGCCTGGTAATTTTCCTGGAGGAGTGGCTGGAATGGCAGGAATGCCTGTACTCAATGGAATTCTTAGTGATCCAGAGGTTCTTGCAGCCATGCAGGATCCAGAAGTCATGGTGGCCTTTCAGGATGTGGCTCAGAACCTGGTAAATAGGTCAAAATACCAGAGCAACCCAAAGGTTATGAATCTCATCACTAAATTGTCAGCCAAATTTGAGGTCAAGCATGATACCCTTCCAACAAATAAAGATCATGCTGAAAGAAAAGCAACCTATTTCACCTAATGTATGTAGCAATAATACAAACCAGTGTTCCTCTGATCTTCTCAAAGGGAGCTGGGGTGCTTTGAAGATAATCCCTACTCCCTATCCAAAATGCAACTGAAGCATTTTGCAGTGGTTTGCCATTTAGGTATTCATTCAGATAATGTTTTGACTAGAAATTACAATCTTTTCTTTTTATTTTTTGTTGAGACAGAGTCTCACTTTGTTGCCCTGGGTAGAGTGCTGTGGCATCACAGCTTGCAGCAATCTTAAATTCTTGGCCTCCAGCAATCCTCTTCCCTCAGCCTCCCGAGTAGCTGGGACTATAAACATTTGCTACAATGCCCAGCTAGTTTTTATTTAGAGACAGAGTCTCACTCTTAATCAGGCTGGTCTCAGATTCCTGAGCCCAAGTGATCTGCCAGCCTTGGCCTCCCAGAGTACCAGGATTATAGGTGTGAGCCATTGTATCTGGCTAGAAATTATAATCTCTAAATACTTTTTAAACCCTAAATATTTAAAACTAATTTAAAAGGTGTATTAATTCTTACATTTTTCTTACTAAACATTTTGGATTTTTTCCTCTGAATTATTGGCCAAGGTAGATACTTACATGAAAGATTATGCTTTAGTTTGAGTAAAATAAAGATTTATTAGTTTGGGACAAATAGAACTCATTTAAATAGATAAAGTTTGAGTTGATATATGGTTACCGAGGCATTTTGATTTGTTTTTTAAAATGCTTTCTTTTTTTAAAAAAAGATGATTTATTTCAATAAAACTAATGGGACCACCAGTATTTCAATAGGACCTGGGTAGGGACAGGAAATACTTGGCAGGACAACAGCAGTCTTGCTGCATTTTACTTAACATGCACCCACCGCTGTGCAGGTTGCATTTAAAACTTACACTGGCTCGGCGCCTGTGGCTCAAAGGGTTAAGGCGCCAGCCACGTACACCTGAGCTGGCGGGTTCGAATCCAGCCCAGGCCCGCCAAACAATAATGACGGCTGCAACCAAAAAATGGCTGGGCGTTGTGGCGGGTGCCTGTAGTCCCAGCTACTTGGGAGGTGGAGGCAAGAGACTCGCTTGAGCCCAGGAGTCGGAGGTTGCTGTGAGCTGTGATGCCACAGCACTCTATCCAGGGTGACAGCTTGAGGCTCTGTCTCAAAAAAAAAAAACTTATACTGTGGTATAGGAGTGATTTTTTTTTTCTTTTGTAATGCTGCAGTAGAGTTGGATTATCCAACTTAGCTCTGTTCTTGTCCAATATGTCAAATAAATGTTTCATATTATTTCCACAGGGTGTAAAAAAATTTTTACAAATAATCCTGATTAAACTGCAATGGGTTTGTTCTTCCTACGACCTTTATATTAATTCCAACATTATAATGAGTTGAAAATGATGTGAAGAGATATTATTTCTACCTAATTTGACCTTCTGACCCACCTTAAATTCAGTTCAACAAACATTAACCAAGTGCACTAAGCTAGCTGCTATGGAGACAAAAACAAGACTAGCTCCCTACTTGTAAGGAATTACATTCAAGTGCAAAGTGGACCAGAAACAAATCTCAACAGGATGAGGCATATGCTAAAGATGGTGGGGGAGCCCACATGACAGGGACCCTGAGGACGGGAAGCCATCAACAACACACTAAGAGGCTCAGTCACTTGAACTGAAACTTGAAGAATGAAAGACATTAATTAGGTTGGGAAGATAGAGAGGGAAAGAGTGAAAATAGCATGGGTAAAACCCCTAAGTAGGAAACAACATATATTTGGTGGACTATAAATAGTTTTATATTTACTTCTAGAAGGCACATAGTGAGCTGAGCAGAACAGACCATGGATAACCCTGTATACCATGTTAAAAATCATGGCTCTATCCTGTGTCTTGAAGGGAAGTGACACAGCCAAATTTGTATTTATACAACTTCTAATTTAGCAGCAAGGTGAAGGACAGAAGGTTAGAGAGATGTGATAGCTATAGGGACTGTTTTGCAGAAAATTAAAGGCAGAGAGCATAAAGAAACTGTAAGAGATAATTAGTGTAAACCACAATGCCGTAAGAGATGTAACTTCCTAAATGTCATACTTAATTAAGAAAGCAATAAGCAATCTCTGATAGAATTCATCTATTCACATAAACAGGTCAGAAAAGAAAACTAGATGAAAGGGCCCTGGGACAAATTAATTCATTCAGTATATACTTATTGACAAACCTGGGAAATTAACTTGAGTCAAGATATAGTAACTTAGTTGAGGGAAATTTCAATTTAGAACCGAGTAATGAACTGGAATCTAATCACAAAGAGCTTTGCTTCCCCTAAGAGGACGAAAGAAAAAAAAGTATTTCTGAACCATTACACAGATAGGTGGAGGTGCTATCCTAAAAGAAAAAAGGATACCATTAAGGTGATGCACCACTGAAAAGTTGAAGATGAAAAGCTGAAGACTCCAAGGCTGGATCTTGGCAAGTTGCCATCCTCAAAAAGCCTGCGTCCCTAGGATACAGAGGAGGCATCCTGTGTCTCCTGTTTGTGGGTGGCACTAGGTCCATTTTTAAATAAACAGAACTTAAACATGCCATTATCAAAGGAAAACAACCACAAATAGACCAGTTGTTTAAGAAAAATACTTATTTCATCCTGAGCTAAGAATATGTATAAAACTAATGGAGGAGGAGAACTGATGAAAGGAAAGAAAAAATGATAACCAATATATTTCTAACCTCTTTATTCCAAAATCAAGTTTGTCTGGCATCTTTTTTCTCCTTCTTCAGTAAAAAGAATGTGCTTTCTCCATGAAAAGAGGGAAAGTTTGGGTCATACTATAAATCAGTGGCTGTCAACTGGGGATGGTTTTGCTTTTAAGAGACATTTGGCAATTTCTAGAGATAGTTTTGGTAGTCACAACTGGGGAAAGAGCTGTTACTGGCACCGAAGGATGTGCCAAACTATAATGCACAGAACAGAATTACCTGGTCCAAAATGTCAATAGTGTGCAGGTTGAGAAAATCTGCTATAAACTTCTGCTATAATTCTAAATTATTCCTGGGTAGCCTGAAGCCTACCTATCTGTTTACTAAATAGAACTTTAAAACTTGGAAAATAAACTCAACCAGAAAATACAAGGTACATACAGGGGGAATAAATATTCAGGCGTCAAATCCAGATCATCATCATAACCAAATCGTCGAAGCACAGTCCAAGTAGTTTCGTGTCTCCCTCTCTGGATAAAAAGTGTGTGTAAAAAGAGAAAACCTGAAAATAAAGTAAATTAGTAAATACAGCTGATGTGAAAGAAAAAAGGTACAGAGTCACATGGGAGAAAAGCATAAAACATAACGGCAAGAGATAGATTTGTGAACATATATATGCTAGTTTTGCATAGAAAAGGTCAAAACGAAGTTTACATGTTATCTCAATGAAACAGCAGATTTCAGAACTCCATCACAAACACACCCAGCTCAGCAAAACAGAGCTCTGGAAGAAAGGGCCAACATACCTAAGGAACATACCCACATTCATAAAGTTATATGATAGAAACAAATGAAAAATTTTTTTTACAGATATAGTCTCGCTCTGTTTACTGGGCTAGAGCACAGTGGTGTCAACCTAGCTCACAGCAACTTCAAACTCTTGGGCTGAAGCAGTCCTCCTGAATCAACCTCCCCAGGAGCTGGGACTACAGGTGCATCCCACCACACCTGGCCAATTTTTTCTTTTTTTCTCTCTTTTGCAGTTTTTGGCTGGGGCTGGGTTTGAACCCACCACCTCTGGCATATGGGGCCGCACATCTTTTAAATTTTGGAAGTTATCATGAAATATTCCTCCAACAAGATTTGCTCAATAAATATACTTAGCAGAAGTGTATGGGAGCAGCCTATTGCTTACACACTTACAAATGCTGGGTTTTGTCTATTTTTTTAATCATAGCCAATCTGTTGTTTTATTTTCATTTCTTTGATTACTAGTGAGGCTGAACATCTGTTCATATATTTACTGGCCTTATTTCTTTTTGAATTGTTTTTTTCTATCCTTCACCCATGTTTCTTTCTCTTTTATGCTGATTAATAAGAATTTGATGCACTACGAATATTTACCCTTTTCCTGGTATGTTACAGATCTTTTTCCCCAAGTGTTGTTTGCCTTTTACCTTTGATTGCAATGTGATTGTTATGTTAAAAACATTATGGTTTATGAAAACACATTAATATTTTCATTTACAGTTGCTGGCTTTAGTACCCTGCATGGAAAAAATCTTAAAAATGTAAGATCATTCACCCCTGTTTTCTTTGCAAGTAGCATTTACTGAATATCTACATGTGTCAGGAGCTGTGTTTGGCTCATTACATGTATAATTTTATTAGTATTTTCCACCTCCGTCTTGTAAGTTAGTTATTACCATCATCTGAATTTTATTTTTTTAAGATATAAAACATGTGTATTATTTATTATAATGAAAAATTCTGATCACTAACAGCCAATGAAATTTGGAGGGGACAACCCTGTGAGACCGTAAACGCATCTTTCCCAATGGACTTTCCTGAAGATTCCTGCCTACACCTATTACGTCTATAAAACGACAGTTACAAATTTTCCAACTCCACCACTCCTTCTCATGTTTTTTATGTCTTCATAGGAGGGGAGAAAAATTCCCTGCTGTCAAAGTGCCTATTGTTTTTATCCTTGAGTCAAACTACTGAAGTCTCAGGATATTAAGAAAATTTTGAAGATGGACGACATTTTCTTCTTACTAATTTGTGAAATGTTTTTCCTTTTTAACGCAAGTGTCTCTATATTCTAAACCATGAAGCAGCAAGTCTCACTAGGGGTCTGGGGGTGGCATCTGTAACCCACCAGTCTGCACAGCTGTGAGCACTTGTGCAGAGGACCAACGTTCAGCTGTCAGTAGCACCGTGGAATTGACCTTTGAGCATCTCTGCCCTCAATTCCAATAATAGCTGTCTGTACCCTTTTATTGGTGCTTCGTTCCTACTGGAGAGTTTTTCCTAAGACCTTGTTTCTGTGGATGCATTTGGGGCACAGTATGTTGTCTTCAAAATGGGAGACGGTGGAAAATTGCAGGCAGGAAGCAAGAAGAGGGCACCCACTTTCCCATCCTGTTTTTTGGGAACCCAGGATTGTCCTGCATGAAACTGGAGGTGAACCCAACCATCTTTGTCTGCAGGGAGACCCTTCTCACGGACCACACGCCACCTGACATCACAGTCCTTCTGCGGAGATTCCACTGCCTCTGTGGAGGACCCAGCCCTTGCTGCAATTCTGGCCCTGGAGGCCAACAAAGCCTCTGGGGCAGAAGTTCTAACAACAAGTGTATTAACTCCCTGGAGAAAAGAGGCAAACTCCAAGACAAGCACCCCCTTTGTCAGGGGGAGAAGTACTGTGGGAGGATCAGTCCCCTGGGAATACATCCTTTGCTCAGAACCTTCTGGGGGGACAGTTCTTTCTTGTCCACATTTGACTTTCTTTTTAGTGATTTCCATCTCTTGGCCTCTTTTGCTCTGCTAGGAATAACCTTCTGATCTGGAAAAGCATGTGTGCACAGTCGCTTATATTCATCGAGTTTCTTCCTTGATACTCAGCATAATTGTTGGTACCAGGCCTGTACCATGTCCTGGTGAAGCAGAGTAACTGGTGGCAGTTGGGTGGATAAAGGAGGAATCGGCACTGTCTTCTGAGGTTTGGGGATGTCACTATGTTCTGCTTTCTTTTTTGGGCAGAACTCTTTGTAACCCTTGAAAGATATTTTTTATTTTGTACCATGCTGAGGTTCCCTGTGGGAACCCACACTGGGATGGCTGGCAGCCCGCTGATCCTCGGTCAAACCTGTGACTCCCACATTCTTCTCTGGCCTTCTTTGGGGAGTTCCCCTCCTTGCCTTCTGCATTCTCCATACTTAGAGAGGAGGAGGTCAATACATTGAAAAGATTCTCCCCCAGGCCCCTGCCCCAAGATTGCTGCTCTCCCACTTCCTGCGGAGGCAGTTTTTTTCTCATCTTTATTTTAAAGATGAAAACAAATGCAGGTCGACAGACACGATTCATTCACGGCCATGGGCTGAGAAGTGGTTGACCCATGATTAGAGGTTGGGCCTCTAATTTAACAGAATATGAACTTTTCAAGGATTTAATATTCCGGAGATAACCCAGCCCACGGATGCCTAATTGGAATAGATTTATATACTACAGGGAATTTATTACAAATACTTTCCTCAGAAAAAAAAAATACCCATTCCTGAAAATAATTGCTTTAATAGCTTTATGCAGGCCTGATAATTAAAAAAGTAGGGAATATGGCTGAGAATATCAAGAAGTCATTTATAAAGCAGCACTTATTAATTTCCATAATGTAGATGGATAGCATGTTTTGGTTATTCAAATATTCTAGTTAAAATGCAAGGTAATATCACCATAAGCCACGGATAAACCTTCTGAGGTTGAATCCTTTGTGGGCAGAAATCATATACTTCTCTAATAGATATTATGTCTCTTATAGATGAGAGGGGGAAAAGAATAGCTATTATGTCTCCTTATATAATAGCCTCTTACTATTGGCAACATTGTATTTCTACCCTCTTTGTACATTTCATGTGTTAATAATTTAGTATTACACTCAAACCTTGGTTTTATACCTGTATTTTTTCAATTCAAGTCCTGTTTGATACATGCCTAATTGTTTTCTTTGAGTTTTTTGTCTCGTTATGCATTTTGTGAAACACTTCTTGCAAAATCAAACTTGTAAACTGCAAGGTGTTTTGTAAACGTGCTAGCAAAGCTCTTACTAGATGAGAACTGATTGGCAAATTAAAAAAAAATACAAAGTTGGGCGGCACCTGTGGCTCAAAGGAGTGGGGCGCTGGCCCCATATGCCGGAGGTGGCAGGTTCAAACCCAGCCCCAGCCAAAAAAAAAAAAAAAAAAGTTGATGAAGATATTGCTGTTGATATGAGTTTTTCCAACTGATATTTTGAGTTGTGGCTACTTTTAGAGAATTTGTAGAGGAAATGAAGGAATTTAAAATTACATTGAAGAGGTATTAACATTCCTTTGGAAATTTCATATCACAGAGAAAATAGTGCCTTTCTTTGATTGATAATTCAGTAGTTTAGGATAATTTATGATAAATTAAAGCCAGGAAAAAATATATTGAATAATAAAGCAATGGGAGATAGTTTTAATCTTTATTATAGAAATAATTTTACACTAATTTGCTTAAGGAATGTAGTACATATATCAAATAATATTCAGTGAAAGTTTTATTATTCTTTTTTGACTGAGCTTGTGGTTAAAAAAAGAGATAGGTTTATAAACTTGGGTTGATGATCTAAAAGAGTAATTTGTAAGATTTGAAGAAGAAACTCTGTAGGCTGATTATCCACTAAGTAAGGGAACAAAGTGAAGGCAAAGAACCCAAAGTGAGTCCAACATTTGTTTTCTTCAAGGAATGTTTTTTAGGTATCCAAAAGCAGACAAATTCCTTGGAATAAGCCACTTTTTTCCTCCCTTGTTTCTCCTTAGAAATGAGAGGGAGAAAATTTGATCACTGTGCAAACAAATTAATTTCTTTTTGGGATAGTTTGTGTTTAGTAGAGAGTTATGCAGAATTGGAAGAATATTATGACATAAATAGCATCACGGGCATTGGTTACATTTACTAAGATGAGAAATAGAACGAATGCCTGAGGAGAAGTAGAAATATGTAGATCTGGAGTTCGTGGAGGGGATCAGGAGAGGAGAAACAAATTCAAGAGTCAGAATTCATTTATTTATTTAGTCAGCAAATATCTATGGGTACTACCACATGCTCAGGACATTTTGACTAGCAATATTCTCCTTTTACTGTACCTTTAGCCTGTAGATAATTGGACAAATTAGGGGAGGCAAGGCAATATTCATTATTCAATATTCATTCATTCCTTACTATGGTACAGAGAACAGGTTCATCAATAGCTCAGAACTTGAGATTAGTGGGTCATGTTTCACTATTGGTAGGGACAGTGTATGATGATGATTATCATTAGCAGCACGCCCTCTTCTTTCTCCCACTTTCTGGACCTCTGCTGTTAGCAAGTTAGAATGTCCAGGCCCGTCCCCTGTGTAAAGGGTAGTCATTCTCTTTCCCTGCTCTGTTTAAACCCTGTGGGTCACACTGGCCTGGCCAGCTTGAGACTGCAAAGCAAGGTTAGCTCAGAACAAAACTTTGAGTGAAGCTTGTTCTTTCTGCTGACTGTCTCTTGCTCCTGAACCTGGTCTGGCAAGGCAGAGCTCTGATCTCATCTGGAGAGAGAGTTCTGTGAGTGGACTGGGGTTGTTGGGTAGGACCGGCTTTGGTTGCTCCCTTGCTCTAGCCATAGTGGAGTTTCAGGACCCAGGACTGGGAGTGGGAGGTCCCACTGTGATCTTGAGTTTAAGCTGTTTTTTTCTAATCTACCTTTTACAGAGCTGTTAATAACATTAATAAACAGTGTATTCTATTTGGCTAGTAGGACGTGTATGCATGCTCCACTGGTCACGGTCTTGAGGAGGAGGAGAAGAGAGATGTAGTTCAACCTTTAAAAACATTTGTTTCCAATAGGACCCCTGAAGCCTTGGAAGTCAGGTGGAAACATGCTAACTGTGACTGAGGGGGTATTGGCATGAGAGATCTTGTTATTCCTCTTGTTTTCACTTAAAGAAAACTTAAAGAAATATTATAAATGAGTAATACTTGCTTTTATAAAATTAGTCATAATCTTAGAAAAAGTCAGATGGAGAAAGAGCTTAGCAGTGTGATTTGCACAAAGGACAAATACTTTGAAATAATAAAGGTTTACGGTGTTAGGTGACTCTAAAAATCTTGCTATCTCCCAGTGGCCTTAAGGAAAGGTGAATCTTTTCTGCCACTCAGGCTGCAATGAACAGCCCATGCCTCAATTGCATGGACCTTGTAAGTGTACTTCTTTGGCAGTTAACGCATGTATGAAGCAAATATGGATTTTGAGAAAATTCATATTGTGAGGAACTGCAACTCAATCTACTGATGCCTGTGGGCAGCCGTGTGGGGAATGCAAAGTCTGAGGCCAGGAAGCATACACCAAGGCTGGGGGCGGTGGGCGCAAAGAGGGAGAGGAAAGCTAGGGGGACTAAGAGCAGAAAGGAATTTATTCCTCCATCCCACAAACACTCAATGAGTAACTGAGCCAGGACTCTATTTCACTGTACTTAATGTGCACTTTTTTGCCCCAATCTTTGAAGGAAAAATTTGGGTGTACATCACATATGGGTGGTACTGTTTGTTACCAGTACATAAAACTGCCTGTACCTTCTATCTCTTCTTGTGTTTTGCAATTATTTGTTATTTAAATTTCTTGTAGCATAGTATGTTAAAAGATCTAAAACTCCTTTATAATACAAAAAGCAAGTTTGTAAATATAAACAAATACAAATTTGAATTAAAAATTAAAACAAAATTTTTTTCCCTGAAAGTTTGGGCCCCAAATGTGGGCACATGTTATACACAGGAGCGCATTACACATGGCAAAATACGGCGGGAAGTGTCAGGTTCTGTGTGAGGTCTTGAGACAGTATTGGTTAACAATATCAATGTGGTTTCTCTCCTCCCTGGTCTTCCGTGTTAGAGAGGGTACAGGCAAGTGAGCAGGGAGTCACAACAGAGTGACAGGTGCTCTGGGCCATTGCCATGGGAGCACTTGGAAGGTCTGAGACAGACAATGAGGAGAGGTGAGGAGGCAGGAGTAGTGTCAGTGATGGTGGGGGTGGGGAGGCGTGCACATCACTCTGCTCAGATCTATGCCGTGTATCTAGAGAGTCCTCCCTGGACAAGAAAGTAACATTTTCTTCCAATAACTGCGTTCACAAAGTTATGATGCTTCAGTGTGGAAGTGTTAATGTGTTTGTGATGGAATAAAGAAATGACTGTTTATAACAAAAGCACTAAATATTATACTTTTTTTTATTAAGTGATATACACATAGATCATGAAGACATTTATGCATATGTGGGGTCCAGTGTGTTGATTTTTTTATACGATCTGATGTGGTTACATCAAACCAATCAACATAGCTTTTGCCTCATATACTTGATTGTTGTGTTAAGACATTTATGTTCTGCACTTGATAGATTTGACTTGTACCCTTGCAATATGCTCCATAGGTGTGGTCCCGCCTTTTACCCTCCCTCTATCAAACTCTCCCCTCCCCTCCCTTCCCACTCAATTTCTCTCCTTCATCCTGGACTATAGTTGTGTTCTATCTTTCATAAGAAAGTGTGAGTAAATATAAGTTGGTTTCATAGAAGTACTGAGTACATTGGATACTTGTTCCTTCATTCTTGAGATACTTTCTCAGGAGAATATGTTCCAGGTCCCTCCATGTAAACATAAAAGAGATAAAGGCTCCATCTTTTTTTAAGGCAGCATAGTATTCCATGGTGTACATATACCACAGTTTATTAATCCATTCATGGGTCGATGGGCACTTGGGCTTCTTCCATGCTATTACAAATTGAGCCGCAGTGAATAATCTGGTGCAAATATGTTATTTGCAAAGTGATTTTTGGTCTTTTGGATTTACTCCTAGTAGAAGGATTGCAGGATCCAACGGCAGGTCGATGTTTAGATCCCCGAGTGTTCTCCAAACTTCTTTCTGAAAGGAACGTATTAGTTCATGTTCCCACCAGCAGTGGAGAAGTGTTCCCTTTTCTCCACATCCATGCCAACATCTGAAGTTTTGGGATTTTGTTATGTGCGCTACTCTTACTGGAGTTAGATGGTATCTCAAAGTGGTTTTTTTATTTTATTTTATTTTTTTTTTTTCAAAGTGGTTTTGATTTACATTTCTCTGATGATTAAAGATGACGAGCATTTTTTCCATGTGTCTGTAGACCATGTGCCTGTCTTCTTTGGAGAAGCTTCTGTTCAGGTCTCTTGCCCATAGTGAAATGTGATCACTTCTTCTTTTCTTATTAATAAGTTTGAGTTCTCTGTGGATTCTGGTTATCCGACCTTTGTCAGAAATATAACCTGCAAATATTTTCTCCCATTCTGAGGGCTGTCTACTTGCTTTACTTACTGCATTCTTGGCAGTGCAGAAGCTTTTTAGTTTGATCAGATCCCAGTAATGCATTTTTGGTGTTGCTTCTGTTGCCCAGGGGGGTCCTCCTCATAAAGTTTTCTCCCAGGCCAATTTCTTCAAGTGTTTCCTCTGCACTCTTTCCAAGAATCTTTATGGTTTCATGTCTTAGGTTTAAGTCTTTTATGCAGTGAGAGGCAATTGCTTCTTAGTTCTATTGGGGATGCTTCCTTCACTTCAGAAGCCACGTGGTTTCCACATTGGAACTCAGCTGAGGAGCTAATTTCTGGACAGGGGATGGCAGGTGCCAAGATAGGCCATTTTGTGGCAGTTGTGGCAGATTACAGACCGTTAAATTTGTAAGGACATATGTCACTGTGCCACTCTGCTTTGGTGAAGGCATATGTTCTATTCTCGAATGTTTTGGGTCTGACTTTGCTCAAGGTTCTGGCTCTGTCATGGTGTGTCTCATTGATGTATAGGCAGCCGGGGGCATCAGAGTAGTATCTCCTAGGCTGGAAAATGGGGAAAATTGCATGAGCAGAGGATTGAAACCAAAACTGAAATTAAAATGTGTAGGTCTGAAGTTCTCTTCTCACTGCCATATGCCCCGAGCCTAGGATCTACCAAACATTTCAAGTGAAATTAACCAAAAATTTCTGGTAATTTTTTTTTCATTAGTTAAAGGTGGGAAGTGATGGGTGTAAAAAGACTAGGCTAGCTATATGAAGGGCTTATTCTGCCCCTGCGGGATTAAAGGTGCAGGGAGGTTATGGGAGAGCATGACATGAGACCTTAACCTCGTGGAGCCTGGTGGTGTGGGTAGGGGATGCTCTAAGAAGGATCTATACAATTGTGAGCATTTAATGAGAGAATGCTCTCAGAAGCACTACATATTTATAATAAGCATTCAGCAAATGCTTTTCTTTTTGCCTTTCCTAAAATCATGTCCCTCATCACCCTGGCTCTAAAGTCCTACCAATTCTTCTGCCAACTTCTTGGGGGACATGGAACAGGCTTCATGGAAACAGGACTATGGTAACAGGGCCACCATTTCTATTTTGGCTTTCAGGGCAAGGACATAGTTTTTTCAACTTAAATGATGGTTATGGAGCATCCTTAACCTTGAAAAGAAGTATCTTCCAGGTCGATTCAATGCCCACAGCACATCTGGTCAGCTAGTCACGGCCTGACCACAGACAATCTGATGTTGGGTGCAAAAGAGCAAGGCCTTCATGGATTACAGTGTTCCCTTCCTTCCTTCCCTTCTTTCTTTTTTTCCTTTCTCGCTCCCTCTCTCACTTCTTCCCTTTCTTCCTTCTTTCTATTCTTGTCTACCTACAAAAGAAAACAAAGCAGAAACAATTAGAAGGAATAGAAAGAACTATATTAGGAATCTGAGTTAAGCTGTTTCCTTCACAACTAAGTATTAAATGTAGCTCTAAATTTCCTAGAAGCAAAGCACAACTACCAAAGCAGTCCACGGGCAAACACAGGCTACCTTAGCAATTTGAAAATATGTATTTGAGAATAATTCTCACCCCGACTTGCCCATTAGAGTGTCTTGTAAAAGATATAAGTAGAGAAGAGAAGAGATTTTAAAAAATGTGTCTCAGTTATCATCTTCATTGCTCCATTCCTTCTCGACTTCAATCATTTAATAATTAAATAAGATTGCATGTTTACTTGTTTATCTTCTCTGTTGATCAGACTGAAATCTTCTTGAGGGCAAGGACTATGCCTGCATCATTTATTTTTTTATTTTTTATTTTTTTTATTGAATCATAGCTATGTACATTAGTTCAATCATGGGGTACAGTGTGCAGGCTTCATATACAATCTGAGATATTTTCATCCGCCTGTTCAACATAACATTCATGAGATTTTCTCATTAACTGTGTTAAAAAATTTGCGTTCTGCATTTAGTAGTTTTCTCCTGACCCTTCAAAGATGCACCTCAAGCGTGATCTCACCCTTTATCCTCTCTCCCCCCACCCTCTCCCTGCATCATTTATTATTTGATACCTATGGCTTATCCCAATGCCTTTTACATAGTAAATACTCATAAATTGTAGCAAACACATGAATGAATGAAAAATTTTGCAAACATGCATTTTCTAATAACATGCACAAATGAGTAATTGAAGGGGACTCCATCAAGAATGAGACCAAGGATACATTAAACTCAGATGTTGAAATTTAAGAGACTTAAGACCAATAGTATCTTAGCAACCTTTTGCATATCAATATGATTCTAATGGAGCCAAGATATCCAAAAAGGTATTGCCAAATAATATGGGTAAATCTTTCCTGCATATGAGGTCTGACAATAAAGATCATGAACTCATCCTAGAAAAAGTACTATATACCTCATTGCTGATATCACTATGGTCCCCAGATGGCCAAGGACTGTACTCTGAAGGGGACGGTAGTGATATTCAGCAATGAGGTATGTAGCACTTTTTTAAACATGAGTTCATGAACTGAATTTTCTGACCTTGTATATAATTTATAGAATTGAATACTATATTTGTGTTGCCTTTTTACTAAAGAGCATTTCATAGACTAAGCCCACAGAATTTTCTCCTGTGTTATGGGGAAGACAGAAATGATCATATCCTTACCAATGAAGAGAGAGAGATGTCTGGTCCAAATCCACATGGTGAGTCAGTGGACGAGGATTCCAGAAATGGTTACTGAGCTGTGACCTCCACCCCCTGAAACACTAAATTTCTCTGAGCTTCATATGCGGGGGATAAAGTAATAGATGTTTCACTACATGTCTGACAGGGCTATTGAGAAAATTAAGTTTCTTATTGAAAGCCTTCCAAAGACACATTATATAAATATTAGAGAAGAAAGCATTGTGTTTTGTTTTGCCTGACAGCATGTAGTTCTGTATTACTTGGGGAGGCTTAAAATGCTGAAACAAACAGACTTAAAAGTTAATGGCTGAGGGGCGGTGCCTGTGGCTCAGTGAGTAGGGCGCCGGCCCCGTATACCAAGGGTGGTGGGTTCAAACCCGGCCCTGGCCAAACTGTAACAAAAAATAGCCGGGCATTGTGGCGGGCGCCTGTGGTCCCAGCTACTCGGGAGGCTGAGGCAAGAAAATCGCCTAAGCCCAGGAGTTGGAGGTTGCTGTGAGCTGTGATGCCACGGCACTACCAAGGGCGATAAAGTGAGACTCTGTCTCTACAAAACAAACAAACAAAAAAGTTAATGGCTGAAACAAAAGAGAAATTTCTTTCCTTCTCTGATAGTGATCTAAACTAGTTTTGGTGATGAGAGTGGAGGTAAGGTCAGGTAATGGTGAAGTATTTTCTTTTTTTATGAAGTCAAATACATATAGATGATGATCATGCATATGTGGGGTACAATGCACTGATTCTGATTTTTTTTTTTAATACAATCTGACATGGTTAGATCAAACCAATCAACATAGCTTTCACCTCATTTACTTGATTATTGTACCAAAATATCTATGAAGTATTTTGCTCCACAAAGTCATTCAAGGGCATAGACTGACTATGGCTCTACCATCCTTAAGATGTGACTTGTTGCTACAGCCAATGCCTTTGTCACTCATAGTGTAACACAGAGTGATAAGGCATTTAATGGCCCAGGCCTGGGAGTGGGACCTTTTCCTTTTACTCAAGGAGAAGACTTTGTCACCTAGCCACACTTAAAGGAAAAAGAAGTTGGGAAGGGCAGAACAGATGGGCAGCCTGTGCTTCTTCTTTAACAGTATTTGAATGTAGGTTTGGGTGGGCAGCCAGCAACCTCTTTTTTCATCCTGATAGGATCAGATCCTTCCTGGTATAGGATCTCAGAGCGTCCTCTATCTCACATTCTGTATACTGGTCAAGGCTATAGTTTTATATTACATGATTATTTGATTAATTTTTGCACTGCTAGACAAGGGCAAGGATCACATGTCTTTTCATCTTGTGTCTCTATCTTGCAAAAGATTTTCAATAAATATTTGTTCCATGAGAAAAAAAATGAATGAATGTCTCAAAGACATTCATTCAGATGAGAACCTCAGGTGAGATTTAGCTGTGTCTGAGGAGGTGTTGGGGCCTCACCCTCATCAGACATCTCTGTGCAACTTTTGATGTACTTGGAGGAAGAAGTATCATAGGCAGAATTCTGAGATGACTCCCAATGATTCTCATCTTCATATAATCCCCTGTACTTGAGTGTGGATGAAACCTTTAATATTCAGTGCTACCAGCAGGGCAGTCGGTCCTCCTATGAAAGTAGGAGCTGCTTTATGAAGAATATGGTAAAATGAACCATGACGATAAGATGGCACAGTCTACTTTTGCTCAGTAGACAGTGGGAATACAACGCTTCTTTGTTTCACCGATAGTTACTGTTTCAGGAGCACTGACATCAGTGGTGGGATCTGCAATAGGGGCTTTGCTGAGCTCCAGCCCTCAAGTGACTTTGCAATTAGGACACTGATGAGGAATCCCTGCAGGAAATTATATGAACATCAAATGTTGCTACAGGAACACTTCCCAGAACTTCAACAATTAACTATACTCTGAAATATATCTGTGGCTCCTACATAAATTAGATACAGCATATGCCAGTGAAGTCTGTATTCTTACTGGCAATGCAAATTTGTTGTAACCATAGGCTCATGAAACTAAGGTGCACACACATTTACTGTGCCAGGCACTATACTAGGTGCTAGGGCAGAAAATCTCACAGTCTTATGTGGTAAATATAATAAGCCCAATTTTTATTATAGGCAGGTGTAGGCTCAGTGAATTTATATAATTTTCTTAGTGACAGCCACTTAGGGCTATTCTGTATGCGCACTAAATTTCCAGGAAACACTAAAAAAAGAAATATATATATCACTATATATAGCACCAGCAAAACTACCTCTGTTGACTTAATTTGGGAACTAAACAGTCTGTGGAGAGAAGTAAAGGATACTTTGGGTATGAAAACCATCCATATAGGATTTCTGTGACCCAAACACCTGCACTTGTTAAAGACATCTGAAACTCAGAAATTGACCAGGAACTGGCATTCATTTAAAGGTATAGATGGATTAATTAGATTAACTGAATGAAATAAAACCAGCATTAGTGCATGTCTTATGATTGCATTGCTTCATAAAATAAAGTCAAAAAGAAAGAAAAATATGTGTTCCCTCTATACTCGCTCCTTATTTGTCATGCCAGGGTTAATGCTAGGCTGAAAAGGAGCATCCCTCCCTCTAGCTCTTGTTTTTAAAAAGAGCAGATTAGAAGTTTTTATTCTCTAATCCAGGGCCACTGTCTACAGTTGGTCAGGGTGTTTACTGCATAAGAGTTCCCGGCAGAGCAGGCCTCATTTTTCTAATTTGCAAAGAGAAGGTGCTTCGTGGGCTAGAAGCGGCTCCTCATGACCCCAACGTGATACCGCCGCCCTTGCTCATTCCTTAGGCAGAACTTAGTCCCTGAAGATGTGCATTATACTCTGGAAGGTGTAAGTCCTTTCAGATATTCTCTAGTCTGTCCACTTGGCGGGCTAGCATATGGAGCAAGTGGAACATATGGAAAGAGCCTTATCGGTACTTCATTTTGGGAGTGATACTTTTTATGGATTGTATCTGGTTAGTACATCAGAGAATAAAATGTGGGGATAATAGGAAGATACCCCACGCGTCACAGAAAACTGGACCTGCAGGTACAGCAGAATGGGAATTGTGTCACGGAAATTTGCTGAGAGAGATTTTAGGTGCTCTAACCACCCCCACACATATACACATATTCATAAAGAAAAAGGGGGAAAAGGTAACTATGTGAGGAGATGCATGTGAAATTTTTTGCTTGACTGTAGTATATCAGGACATCCTGTTGTACACCTGACATGGATATGATACAAACCGATACTTCTCTTTTTATTTTGAGCCAGGATCTCTGTTGCCTGGGCTACAGTGCAGTGGCATGATCATAGCTCACAGCAACCTCAAACTCCGGGGTTCAAGCGATCCTCTTACTTTGGCCTCTTGAGTAGCTGTGTCTACAGGTACCCACCATCATGCCTGTGTAATTTTTTCTATTTTTGGTAGAGACAGGGTCTCACTTTTGCTCAGGCTAATCTCGAACTCCTGACTTCAAGTGATTCTCACACTTCAGCCACACTGAGTACTAAGATTACAGGTGTGAGCCACCATGCCTGGCTCAAACAAAGATATTTTTAAAAGCCCGAAGTAGTTAATATCAAAATATTGTTTATACTTGCCAGGATGAACTCAAGATCTGGATTGCAGCTTTGCATGAGTGGACAGAGAAAAGGACCACAGGTCATTTACACAGTTTGTCCATTGACAAACACAGCTGTGCCCAGGCAATTCATCCCTGGATTGAGGGTGAGTGAAGGTAATTAACCTACAAAGGTCTAGGAGAAAGCTGCAGTATAGGGGAGAGGCAGTCACATCTGGAAGTCTCAGACACAGCTGGGTGGCAGGGTAACCTGTTTGGTACTACCTTCTCAACTTCCAAAATTTTCTTTTTCTAGATACTGGTAATGTTTTTAATCTCTTTTATTAACCATATTGACAATTCAAATATCTTCCAAACTTGGCAATCAAAGTTTAGATTTTGGTATACATGTACTGGTAGGTGCATCTTAGAAGGGTACAGGTGGCTCGGTGCCTGTGGCTCAATGGACTAAGGGGCCAGCCACATACACCTGAGCTGGTGGGTTCAAATTCAGCCCGGGCCGGCCAAACAACAATGACAGCCACAACCAAAAAATGGCCAGGTGTTGTGGCGGGCGCCTATAGTCCCAGCTACTTGGGAGGCAGAGGCAAGAGACTTGCTTGAGCCCAGGAATTGGAGGTTGCTGTGAGCTGTGATGCCACTGCACTCTATCCAGGGTGACAGCTTGAGGCTCTGTCTCAAAAAAAAAAAAAAAAAAAAAAAGAAGGGTATAGGTGAAACTTGCTAAACTTACTAAATGACATGCAAATGTCTTCATACAATAACTAATAAAATGCCATGAAGACTATGTTAAACAGTTTGATGAAAATATTTCAGAT
>CAUYRH010176847.1:0-10036 GCA_963574655.1 Perodicticus potto | reverse complement strand
GTGAGATCACAGACTGTAGAGTGCCGCGTGAAGGTGTCCTGGTGAGATCACAGACTGTCGAGTGCCGTGTGAAGGTGTCCTGGTGAGATCACAGACTGTAGAGTGCCGTGTGAAGGTGTCCTGGTGAGATCCCAGACTGTAGAGTGCCGTGTGAAGGTGTGCTGGTGAGATCCCAGACTGTAGAGTGCCGTGTGAAGGCGTGCTGGTGAGATCACAGACTGTAGAGTGGCGTGTGAAGGTGTGCTGGTGAGATCACAGACTGTAGAGTGGCGTGTGAAGGTGTCCTGGTGAGATCCCAAACTGTAGAGTGCCGTGTGAAGGTGTCCTGGTGAGATCACAGACTGTAGAGTGCCGTGTGAAGGTGTGCTGGTGAGATCACAGACTGTAGAGTGCCGTGTGAAGGTGTCCTGGTGAGACCCCAGACTGTAGAGTGCCGTGTGAAGGTGTCCTGGTGAGACCCCAGACTGTAGGGTGCCGCGTGAAGGTGTCCTGGTGAGATCCCAGACTGTAGGGTGCCGCGTGAAGGTGTGTTGGTGAGATCACAGACTGTAGAGTCCTGTGTGAAGGTGTGTTGGTGAGATCACAGACTGTCGAGTGCCGCGTGAAGGTGTCCTGGTGAGATCACAGACTGTAGAGTGCTGCGTGAAGGTGTGCTGGTGAGATCACAGACTGTAGAGTGCCGTGTGAAGGTGTCCTGGTAAGATCCCAGACTGTAGAGTGCCGTGTGAAGGTGTCCTGGTGAGATCACAGACTGTAGAGTGGCGTGTGAAGGTGTCCTGGTGAGATCCCAAACTGTAGAGTGCCGTGTGAAGGTGTCCTGGTGAGATCCCAAACTGTAGAGTGCCGTGTGAAGGTGTCCTGGTGAGATCACAGACTGTAGAGTGCCGTGTGAAGGTGTCCTGGTGAGGTCACAGACTGTAGAGTGCCGTGTGAAGGTGTCCTGGTGAGATCCCAGACTGTAGAGTGCTGTGTGAAGGTGTCCTGGTGAGATCACAGACTGTAGAGTATCATGTGAAGGTGTGCTGGTGAGATCACAGACTGTAGAGTGCCGCATGAAGGTGTGTTGGTGAGATCACAGACTGTAGAGTGCCGTGTGAAGGTGTGCTGGTGAGATCCCAGACTGTAGAGTGCCGTGTGAAGGTGTCCTGGTGAGTTCCCAGACTGTAGAGTGCCGTGTGAAGGTGTGCTGGTGAGATCACAGACTGTAGAGTATCATGTGAAGGTGTGCTGGTGAGATCACAGACTGTATGGTGCTGTGTGAAGGTTTCCTGGTGAGGACACAGACTGTAGAGTGCTGTGTGAAGGTGTCCTGGTGAAAGTGTCAGTCGTATCCCAGTCTTTGTCTCCTGCGTACTCAGCAGGTTTGTTTCATCTTACCAGAAACTAAGTTTTATACTAAATGGCTTAAGGATTTAGTGGACACTTACTAATGTAATGTCGATTTATCCCCAAGGATATTTTTGTTTTCACAGCCCAGTTTGGTTCTGCCAATAGCTGTCATTCTAGAGTCTCAAAGATCTCATTTCTTACAGCAGAAAAAAAAAATTGTTTGAATGGGGCAATGGTCTGCGATACACAGAACTAGTGTTGGGGGCTACTGACTGCCACTTATCTCACGATGTCCCGTTTTCTTATCTTTCATTAAATGCTAAATTAGCTAGGCGAAAAAAAGGTGATTATATTGAAGATATGATTGAGAAATAACATGGGAAATACCTGCTATATTCCAATTCATAATTTCATTCCAAATGCTGGAGTAAGGGTGAATAACGTGGCCGTGAGTTGCCACGCTCTCCTGAAGGAGCTCAGAAGAGGGAGGCCAGGTGCCCCACGGGTGCTGCGGGGAGCCAGGTCTCACTGGCTGGAAGGTTTTGGAGAAAGCTTTGCATGGGAGGTGATGTTTAAAGCAAGTCTAAATGGTGAGTAAGAATGTGCTCAGGGGGGAAGATAAGGTGGTTCAGGAGGGGAAGACAGTTTGTACAGGGCACAGAGATGAGAGAACATTGGCAGGTTTTTGGAAACTAAAAGTCATGTGTAGGTGCTGAAGGTGGGCAAGTGAGATGGGAGATGTGGCCAGAGATTTGGGCTGCCTTATGTGTATGTTTGCCTGGGACAATCCTAGTTTGTCAGTTGTGCCAAATATAATGACTTTTAAAAGGGTGCCTGGTTAGGGCGGCACCTGTGGCTCAAGGAGTAGGGCCCTGACCCCCTATACCGGAGGTGGTGGGTTCAAAACCCGGCCCCGGCCAAAAAAAAAAAGTGCCTGATTAGATAAAAAATTGCACGGTCACTCTACTTCTAGGCTGGTAGAAATGATAGGGTGCCAGTGAAGGGTTTTAAGTGGAGAGAATAAAGATCAGATTTGGCAGTCGATGGAGTTGTCTGAGAAGAGGAGAGTGTGCAGAGCCGTTAGGAGACTGTCAAAGCTGTTTTAGGGAAGATGACGAGGCCTGAGTTAAGTTGGAATATGTGGGGACGAAGAGGAGGGGACAGCTTCAAGACATGTATAGGTAATAGAATCAGCAGGAATTGGCCATCTGTTGAACATGAGGGATGAAGTCGGCTGAGTCTCGGATGATGTACAGATGGTGTTAGGGACCTTTACCAGGATGGGAAGGACGGAGAGGGAGACGATGAATTCAGCTTTGGGCAAGTGGAGTTTGGGGCCCTCGTGGAAAATCCGAGTGGTGTCTGAGAGGAATTGGAAATGAGCTTCTGGAGTTAGACAAGACGCCTGGACCTGAGAGCGACCTCTCAGTGCGGGTGGAAGGCGGCACCTAGGGAAAGGGCGCAGAACACCGACGTTTAGGGACTTTCGCTCAGAGATCATAATTTCTCAACCCAAACTCCGTGGAAGGTTTACATACTGAACACCCATTTTGCGACTATATGTGTGTTAATATGTCACTCATACAGTAATATTTAAACACTTGGTAAATGCCGGGAACTATTTCACCAGATGATTTTCCACCTTCCCAACTGGCACCGAAATGTTTAATAATGAAGTTGGAAGAAAGAACAGAACAGAAGGCGGCACTGGCGCCATATGCCGGAGGTGGTGGGTTCAAACCCAGCCCCAGCCAAAAACTGCAAAAAGGAAAAAAAGAAAGAAAGAAAACAAACAACAACAGAACAGAAAAGGCTTTAAAACGTAACGTTTGAATTGGTGGTAGCGGTAGTGTCTTCAGAGTTTGATGATACAGTGTATTGTGTGCAGGCTTATGCTCAATGCTGGGGCAAGAACAGATGAAGGTGCTCTAACTCTATATTGAGGTGAAACAAAGACTCCTTGACAGTCCTCACTCTGTGGGCGGCTCTCACACAGCCCAGGGCATGACATTATCTGGTGGACGTAGCCCCTTGCCGCTGTTCATCTCCAGAAAGCTGTTACCACTCTTGATCAGAGACAGAATTCCCCGCAGCCCAGAGACGGAAGCAGACAGGGCTGAAGCGACTGTTTCTAAAAAGCTCTCTAACTTCAGTGTTTCCTCCGTTGTGAGCCTTGATCTGTGGTCTAATCAGACCGAGATTTATTATAGTGAAGAAACAGGCCTGAATTTCTAGTGCTGGGTGCTGTCACTGTGGTCACGTCTGTGATTATCCTGATGTCGGGCTCGTGTTTACCTTGAAGGGTGTTAAAAATGATGATAATTGATGAAAACCAAAAAACTAAAGGAGGCTGCTCTGAATGCGGTCAACTAAACTCATTATTGCTGTAATTGGAAGAGAAACAAACAGAAGGAAATTAAAAGTATGTCATCTCCTCGTGTGAAAACGAGCCAGAAGGACAGAGCTGCTCCCTGAAGTCATTAAGAACTGCGGGAGCCTGTCCTGCACCGGGGCTGGCTGGGGCTGGAGCCCTGCGGTTTTGTGGGGTGCCGGACTCAGGCGGGGTCCCCGCGCTGCCCTGCCCCCACCACCTCCTCAGGCTCTTGTCAGGGCTGTTAAGCTGCCAGGGGGCTACAGAGCAGGAGGGCCGCTCGCTCTTAGAGCAAGGTGGGAAGGTGCTGGAATGTGCCATCATTAAGAATGCAGGCTTTGTGTACACAGATGACGAAGGCCACCGAGGATGCCATTGCTGTGTGTCACCTGCACCGCTGCAGGCTTCGTGGGGTGAACATCGGCGTGGAAGCCAGCGGGACAGCAAGAGTGACAGCGAAGCTTCCGCCAAGTTGCGCATGGCAACATCGGTCTCAGTGGCACCAACAAAGCGCTTCAGGCCAGATTTGACACGGCTGGTCCAGTGGTCAGATGTGACACCGTGCAAGGCTGTGCCTTCGAGCACATGGGGCAGGCAGAGAGAGTCAAGGCCGAGCAGTGCACCTGCGGGTGTCTAGTCCGGCTCCGGCTGCACTAGAAGAGGAGGCTGGAGCGGCTGCTGTCGGCGGAGAGAGGGACACGGATCCCAGGCACCCCGCAGACCCAGGCCGGGCGCGGGACAGAGCGGTGTGGTGTGGTGGACGGCACAGAGCAGTGCAGTGGGCGGGACAGGGGACAGAGCGGTGTGGTGGATGGGACAGGGGACAGAGCGGTGCGGTGGACAGGACAGAGCGGCTCACACGCCCCACTCCGCGGAACAACAGCCCCGTTACTGGCGTCGCTCTGATGGGGTGGCTTCTGCACACAGACCATGTGCCATCTACCTCACGTCCAAAGCACAGCAGTGATAGTCACCTCCATTCCATTTCCAAGATCTCTACCACAGACCACCTGTCGCCCCACTCTGCTGCTGCCGGCACCTCTTCGTCACTTAGGGAAGAGACAGGAGCCCGCCCATCGCTGCGCTGTGGCCACGCTCCCCGCAGGCCAGGGGGTCAGCGCGGAGGCCTCTGTGACCCCCGGGGAGGGCCCGCTGCAGTGCGGGGACCCAGTGCTGGACTCGGCGTTTTCAGGACGGAAGGGGAGAGCAGGGCCCTGGGACCCGGCCGAGCTGCTCCCCAGGCCAGTCAGCCCCTCGCGTGGACCCCGGGGAGGGCCCGCTGCAGCGCGGGGACCCAGCGCCGGACTGGGCGTGTTCAGGACGGAAGGGGACAGCAGGGCCCTGGGACCCAGCCGAGCTTCTCCCCAGGCCGGTCAGCCCCTCGCATGGATGGCAGCCGGAACCCTGGGGCCACGGGGATGTGTGCAACCTTGCTCGGCCGGGATGTCCCCATTGCTTCATCCATCAGTTTGTGACCAACCGTATGTTCTTCCTTATTAAGTATTCTTGGTTGCCTTTTCTTTATGATTTATTTTATTTTTTTAGGCTAGTCAAGTGAAGCAGTGGGAAGAACAAAGGAATCTGTTCACAGGTTCTGATCAATTCTCTGTAAACACCCCAGCTCGCACACCAGCCTCCCTGCCTTTTCCTTCTGCTTGATACTGGTCTCGGTAACCTTATATTCCTTACATTCCCAGCCTCTGAGCAGCCCCGAGTAAGGATTATGCTAGCACACCCCCCTTTTCTGGAGCAGGGGAACCCCCCTTACCTTGGACCCCCCTCTCTGCCTATCTGCATGCATTCCTGTTTTATTAATTTTTTAAATTTCAGATTAATGGGAGGGCACATACTCAGGTCACGTTGTGCTTGTTAGGCACAGTGCCAGTTGCAGTTGACCCTTCACCCAGCAGGTGTGCCTTACACTCCTACGTTGTACCACTTAGGTGAGGCTGACCACTCCCCATCCCCTTCTTGAATTTAATTGTGTTTTTCTCTCCTGTGGGGGGTATAGTTGTTCCTCTACTAGTTTCCTATTAGTACTGAGTACATCGCAGGCTTGTTTTTCCATTCTTGGGCTCCTTTACTAGGAGGATGTTCTCCAGATCCTTTTAGGTAAATACAAAAGTTGTAAAGTCCCCCTGTTTCTTTATGGCTGATTAGTGTTCCAGCTGATACATACACCACAGTTTATTACTCCATTCGTGAGTCAATGGGCACTGGGTTGTTTCCACGTCTTGGCGATGGTGAATTGAGTGCGATTCCATCCCCTTTAAAATGACCGTGTCGTGGCTTGCTCTTCTCTGCCAGCTCTAGACTCTAAGGTTGAAGCTGATCTTCTGAAATTGCTAGGGCCTTTGGGGTTTTGTTGTTTTATGTCTGTCTTGTGATCATGGTACAGCATTTGCTGAAATTAAGCCTTGTTTTATTCCACTCCTTCCACTTTTTTTGGACAAATAAATGTTTATAACTCTTAAAAAAAAAATAAAGAAAGAAAAGAAATACGGTATAACATTTTAAGAGAATGTAGTTTGCAATGAGTAAAGTTTTCCTGGACTCAGGGTTCCTGAAACTTAAATGATTAGCCTGCAGAACAAAAGCCAGACAATGTGTTTCCTAATGGAAGCACACAACGCCATTGTAGTGTTGCCAAAACGTTGAGACAGTCTTACCAAAAAGGCACGCCTGAGTCCCGTGAGGCTTCCAGGTCCAGCCACCAGTGACGGCATGGGATATAATCAGCAAAATTCGGACTGCAGGAAAATCTTACAGGAAGAGAGACTTGATTTCTTCCATGACAAATCAGAAGGAAAAAGAGAAGAGAACTAAAATAACAAGCGAGACACACTAATCGGTCACCATATATGGACCAAGTTTTGTCCCAATTCAAACGCAAATTGTAAAAGAAACAACTCAAGAGACAAGTGAAGAAATGGAAACAGTCGTTGGATGTGTGATGACATTAAGGAATTGTTAATATTGGTTAGGTATGATTATGAGAGTATGGTGGCTTAAAACCAAAAGAGGATCCTTCGGAGATACATTTTGAAATATTTACTGATGAAATGAGGTATCTGGCCTTTATTTCTGCATAACCCAGAGGTGGGCAGAGGGGTGGGATAGTGGGGAAACCAGATTAGCCATGACTGGATCACTGCATCTGGGTTATGGTTATATGTTGTATGTGGGTTTATTTATACTATTCTGTCTGCTTTTGCATGTATTTGAAATTTTCATTAACAAAAAGTTAAAAAGTAAAATGACAAATTTTAAGAATATTTCACAAAAACCAAATGTGAGTGGCCTCCCTGACATCAAAAACAATGCTTAAACTTTTAGCATGGTACCACTGCCTGTTTATAGATTAAAGCTGAGGTTTTTAAAAATATGTATATGTTCTGTCCTTAATTCTCAAGTTTTATGTATCATGAAAAGGTAAGTTTGAAATAACTAAAGTACTATGCTACAGAAAGAGTTTTTAAATGGCTAAATAAATTCTAAGCTGTGAGTCAAAAGCTGCAGGTAGGAAGAAGTGAGTAAGATAATTCCTTCCGTTCTGTCCTAAAGTTCTCACTCACAATGAATGACAAGTAAATGATCTCCTGCTAACAATTACATAACAGTTTTTGCAATTGCAAAGTTTAATTTCAAGATAGCTTCCTAAAAGAATAAGTCAGAAGAATTAATGGCAGAAGAGATACTTCTGCCGTTAGTAAAGATACTAAGTAAAGACACTTAGGGTCTAAACTAATCTTACTAAATATTCTTAGTAAAGGTACTAAGACAAAGTTCTGAGCACACGTGGAGTTCCCACAGCAAACCCTACGGTATTCTATCCTACACCAGTTGCGGCGGGGGAGATGGGGAGGGGACCAACTTCTTAAAAACAAACAAAAATAAAACTCTTTGACAAAGCACTTGTTATTTATGGGTTTGAAGCTTATTTAGAAAAAAATTAACTTTTGGTACCACCTTGAACTGCTCCCTTCATTTAGACTTATTACATATGTCTCTTGGAAATGATGCTCATTTCTCCTGGGGAGAGTACAGAAAGGCATTTGAATTTTGCTGTCTGCTTATTATTCTTCTCCACTGAGGCAGTGCACAGTGGTGCAGAATAAGATAGAGAGATCTTTCTTTTTGTACCATTGCCTCAGGTTTTAGCTCATGTTTCCCGTGTCAAGCCCACTGGTTGACAAAGAATTATGTTTTCGACAAAGCAGGTGAAACACAGGTCACTGCAGCCTGGTCCCCACTGCGTCCAGGATTTAGGGTTGCACGCCGTTGTTGCAGGGAAGGAGTTAGCTCTGCTGGTACCTGATCCACGGTACTCATTTTTCATGTTTCAAGTCCAGTGGCAACGTGTTGATTTTTTTAAAATTTAGCTTTTAAGAAATATGCTTTTGGCTTATTAGCCTGAGGAATGAGTGACCACTTTTTTTTTATTGTTTGTTTGTTTGGGGTTTTTTAGCTTGTCTAAAAATTCTTGTTCTTGTGGCTAGCATTAGAAATCCCTACCAGTTTGAAGACAGGGTAGGAGAGAAAGAAAGAGGAAATGAGAAGGTGGGAAAAGGAGGAAACAGTATTTGTAAAGGGCTGAGAGTATCTGAGCACCAGACACTCTGCCATGCTTATAATTTAGCAAGTAGCAATAGCAGCCCCAGTCGTCTTTTCTTTCTGGTGGTAGGATGGCGTCTTACCTAGTAACTGGGTACCTCTGCGTGTTCACGCCAGAACGTGTGGGAACACGTTATTTGTTCCAGTGTTCTGAGGCTGTAGTCATTTGCACCGTGAAGATTGTGAATCAGGCTCAGAGATTTTTCTGTGGTCTCTCCAGGACAGTAAGAGGCAGAGCCAAGGCCCAGCTCAGATTGCAGTGCTGAGGCCCAAGATCTTCCTGTAGCGTCCAGCTACCCGGGAAGGCACGCTAGCATTTTTACTCTTTGTTACACCTTGGAGGGCAACTGTCCTCTGGGTAATATAATTTCTTCTTCCCTAGAGACTTGTCTTCTTTTGGGATGACGCCTTTTTGCAAGGTCCCCTTGTATTTTCCTCCTCCTTAAACCTGAAGTCTACATTCACCTAGGAAAGGTGTGGCCTTCTCTGATGCGGGTCGGAGAGCAGCGGGCAGACTGAGTTTAGGATTTGCTCCCGTTTTACTGTTACCAGTAGGCTCTCAATGTGGATCTTAAGCTAGAACTCAGAAGATAAAAATAAAGTCAACAAGATCAGCTTAGGGTGATGGTTGTGTTTGCCTGGTGATGCCTCACTCGTCACTGGCTTTACCCTGTGTCTGCTTCTCTTAATACTTTCACCGACTATTGATGGGAAGAAAACCTAAGTGATGGTTTTGTTGAGAGTTTTTAAATTGGTTCTCAAAGTCTAATCTTGTAAACTTCTGAGAGTTCCAGAGACATTTTCAAGAGGCTGAAGTTCAAAACTGTTTTCCTTATGACATGGAGATCCCATTTGCCTTTTGTACTGTTCTAACATTTGCTCCAATGGTGCAAAAGAAATGGTGGATAAAACGGTGGCATCAAACTGTGCGGTTGCCATGGTATTCTGTGTGGCCACACAACTGCAGGAAGAAGTTACAGGTTCTTTTTTTTTTTTTAAGCTGCAGTTTCATTCGAGAATGTCTTTGATGAAACAGTAAACATTATTCGTGTTATTAAAGCGCAACCCTTGACCACACATCTTTGTAATATTCTGTGTGACAAAATGAGAAGTATGTGTGAAGCCCTTCTGCTATATTCCGAAATACTATCACATCTCAAGGAAAAGCACCTGTGTGATTGACTTATTAGCTGAGCTAGCCACTTTTTGCCTGGAACACTATTTTTTATCAATATAGTAGAACCTCAGCAAGTTGACCACCTAAGGTGCTGTAACAAACTGGTCAACATACAGAGGTGGTCAACGTAAGGAACTAGGGCCGCTGTACGTATATGCAGTGTACGCCTGGTCTATGAAAATTAAGTCAAGTTGAGGTGGTCAAGGTAGGGAGGTGGTCGACTATGGAGGTTCTACTGTATTTTGAAAGAACGACAAACTATAGTTATAGAGTTCTGCCAATTTGTTAGATATTTTCTTTAAAAGAAATGAATTAATCCTGTTACTTCAAGTAAAACATCTGTAAGTATTTGGTGCCACTGATGAAATTAGAGCCTTCAATCCATTAGAATTTTGATTTTTTTCTTTATTGTCTTTATTATTAAATCATAGCTGTGTACAATAGTGCAATCAAGGGGTACAATGTGCTGGTTTCATACACAATCTGAACTATTTTCATCAAACTGATTAACATAGCCTTCCTGGCATTTTCTCAGTTATTATATG
>CAUYRH010176843.1:0-14597 GCA_963574655.1 Perodicticus potto | reverse complement strand
TAATACTATACCTAACTCTATGCCCACATATTTAGTAACATAGATTAAAAATGACTGATTTGGTGGAGGATAAAAAATACCAAAGACTAACCAAGGATAAAGAGTAAATTTAAATAGCCCTATATGTATTAATAAGTTAATTAATAACAAATTTCCAAATGAAAACATAAGTCACAAATAGTTTAACCAGTGAATTCTCTCAAAAATTTAATACAAAATAATGCTTATTCTCCATAATGTCTTTCTGAAAATACAACCAAAGGGAGCCACTTCTAAATCTTTTCATGAGGCCAGCATTATCCTAATACCAAAATCAGATAAACAAATTACATGAAACTACAGACCAACACCTCTCATGATCACAGATGTAAAATCCTTTAAGTGATAAAACAAAATAAAAAATGTAAAATCCTTAGCACAACATAAGCAAATAGAATATTGCAATAAAACAAAAAGATAAGCTATCACAACCAAGTGGAATTATCGTAGGAAGGCAACACTGTTTACATTTTCAAAAATGGATCAATCTAATTAATCACATTAACAAACTAAGATCAATGATATGATAAATGGTCATGTCAATAGATGAAGAAAAATCATTTGAAAAATTAGTGCTCACTATTTGATAAAAATAAATCTCTCAATAAATGAGGAATATAGTGGGAACTCCTTTAACCTACAAATGAAAGTATAAAATGCTACAGTTAGTGTCATATTTAATGGTGATTAAGGTTGGTAATAAGGTGAGGATGCCCTTTCTCTTCTTCCTCCTTTTTCAACATTGTACTCAATGTCTCAGCTAGTGAAATAGAAAAGAAAAACAAGTTAAAACCATACAGATTGAAAGGGACAAATAAAATGGTCTTTGGTTTACAAATATCATGTAAAGATAATACCCATGTATGGTTGTCAAAATGAACCCTAGACTTAAGAATAAAATGAAAAACTATAAAAGTCCTAAAAGAACATACAGAAGAAAATATATGTGATCTTGTTTAGTGATATAAATTTACACAAATCCAACACACAATCCATGAAATAAAATACTTTCAAGAGATGTGGTATTAAGAAAGTCATTGCAGTCTTAATACTGACACATAATACATAAAAAAAAAAAATTAAACAGATCACTCTTTTTATCAGAAGTATTCAAAATGGTACCAATCTCTTATTCCTTAGACTCTGTCTACAATTTATTTACATATGTATGTGTTTATGTTACTCAATGATGTTACTTTATTATCATTTTTTCGTATAATTTAATAGTACATAGTGACTAACATTTGATATTCGTACATACAGATTGATCATATTAAATTTCCTATTTTGCAGTTGTGGTGTAGTGCTCTTCCATAACTATTTTCACCCTCTTCAGTGCATATGGTAGGATTGACTCTCCCTACACCTTGGAATGAATTATAGATTGATGCTTTGATTTGAACAATAAAACATAAATTATAAATGGTATAATTTCTTATAAAATCTTGAAACACATTGAACAATTAAGCTTTTTTCCGTCTCACTTTGCAATTGACAACTGGTCACATTTCAAATTACGTCAAGTCCATCTGACACAGTATTAGAATGAAGACTTGCAACAGAGCCTTTATCTACTCATGTCAGAAATAGTATACAAAGGTAAAAACTTAGTCATTGTTTGAAGGCCCTAAAATTTTTTATTGTTTATTTCTGCAGCATAATAGAGTCTATAGTGACTGAAAAACATATTTTTATTATATCTCATAACTTAAATGTAAGTATTCACTTTTGATAGTTTAGTTTTTGCAATTTTTCATATTATCATTTTTGATATTATCACACTATCATTTTTCTTAGAGTATCTAAAATAAAGAATACTGGAGATGCCAAAATTAGCCACGGACAATTGGTATTAGTTGCATATGAGATTTTTTATTTGTTGATAGAGAATATGAATTTTAATATTTGCAGATTTTGATTCTTAATAGTGTAGAATTCACTGAACTTTTGTTCAAACCTTTCAATTTGCTGTTCGTTCTCCACTGGAAATCCAATGTCCTTACTAAGTATACTGATATCTATATAACCTTGGCCTTCTTATCTTTCCAGTCTCATCTGCCAACTTGTCTCTCCCTGAGGGATTTAGACATGAGGAAAGAAGACACTGACAGATTATGTGTGCAGAAGACCAAGGAGCGCTGATGGAGTCCTACTGATCAAGCCTCAGGTCCATATTTATTATCATCATGCAGGAAGTGGTTAAAATTTATTTATCAAAAAATAAACAGTAAAGGGAGGGACGTTAAAAACAGCAGAAAATATGTCTCTAACTTATTCTTGCAAAACCACAGACCTTAAGTAAGTCTTTGCCTCTGAGGTCAAGTGACCTTTGGAGTCTAGAGAATCTTTACCCTAACCCTGTGGCCTGGGATTGTCATATAAAATGAATTCACTCTCTCCTGGAGGCCAGCCTTTTGGCTCTCTGCACACAAACATCTCATACACCATTCTGGAGACTTTTAGGTCTCTTCGACAGAAAACACGTTTATGCTAAATGTCACGGTATGCAGAAAACAGGCTTAAGTGAAAACATCTTAGTATGCGGGAGTCAGGGCACAGTTTCTCCTACATCTCCCTGGATCACTCTGCTCCAGCCGTGAGATCTCTCATCCTGTCCTTTGTATGTGACATGCTTCTACACTGAGGCATCTGTGATCATTGCCCTTTCCTCTGTCACTTCCTTTAGGTTTCTTCTCAAATATGAGGTCTGACAAGTTCACAAAAAGTTCTCCGTACCTCATTGCTGAATACCAGTATGGTCATCTTCAAAGTATTCCCCTCGGGGAGCTATGCACTGATGCTAGGGCCTAGTCCACCCTTAAAACAATTTTGGAATTCTTTTTTTTCTGGAATGGCCATCAAGACTGTCATATTACCCTTGATGTCCCAAATGTCATCAAAATATCTTCCTTTTGATATTTCCTTTCTCTTCAGGTAAACAAAGTGTCATTGAGGATCAGGTGAGCAGGGAGGGTGTTCCAATACAGTTATCTGTTTATTGGCTAAAAATTATCTTACAGACAGTGTCTCGTAAGCTGGTGCATTATCTGAGGCAAGAGGTTTGCTCAAGCCCGAGAGTTTGAGGATACTGTGAGTTATGACACAATAACCTTCTACCCAGAGCCACAGAGAGAGACTTTATCTCTATAACAATAATAATAATTCTTTATGCCCCTCTGTGTATAATTTTGCAACTCCCTACTCCTTGGATCTCAGTTCAAGTTCAGAAGGAGTTTTAGAACTCTTTTTCACCCGTGTACCAAGAGTAATACAAATTCAAATTCACTAAATCCAGATGAGTTGTGATGTACAGAATAATAACTTCCCAGTGAGGGCCACGCACTAATCCCTGAAACCTGTTATTGTACATGACAAGTGATGGTGAATTTTGTAGATTAAATTGATTGCTAATGAACTGGTCTGAAAAATTAGGGAGATTATCTTGCAAAGTAGAAAAGGGTAGCAGAAGAGAGAACCACGGAAATGCTAACATAAGGACTCAGGTCAGTTTTGCTGGCTTGGAGAATGGAAGACCGGGGCAACAAACCACAGATTGTGGTCAGTCTCTGGAAGCTGAAAATGACAGTGAAATGTTTCCTCTCTGGAGCCTGCAGGAAGGAACACATCTTGCCGATGAGAACCACTTTTAGGTTTCTAAATTACAGAACTACAACATAATATGTTTGTGTTGTTTTAACCACTAAGTTTATGGTAATTTATTACAACAGCAAGAGAAAACTGAGGTGGGAAGGTTGAGATACTATTGGAGGGGCTATTTTTTTCCTTCTCAATACCTGTCTTAGCTCCCCAGTACCCTAGATTCGGTTAGCGATTGTAGGCATTAGGCAGTGGCTCCCTGTCATTCATTATCTCCCTAAATTGGGGCAACTCTTCCAGTGAGTTATATAATTATTTACATATTGTTGATCAAGAAATTGAGGTTCGAAACTTGCTTGCCGGGCAGTGCCTGTGGCTCATCAAGTAAGATGCCAGCCCCATAAACTGAAGGTGGCAGGTTCAAATCCGGCCTCTGCCAAACTACAAAACAGAAAAATGGCCAGGCGTTGTAGCGGGCGCCTGTAGTCTCAGCTACTCGGGAGGCTGAGGCACGAGAAGTGCCTAAGCCCAGGAGTTGGAGGTGGCTGTAAGCTGTGTGATTACACGGCACTCTACCAAGGACGATAAAGTGGACTCTGTCTCTACAAAAAAAAAAAAAAAAAAAAACTTGCTTGCCAAAATTCTAACATTCTGCAAAGGCTAGATCGAGGATTTTAGGTGAAATCTTCTAACTCTAAGACAAAGTATCCATTGCATTCATTTTCAACTCTGCAAATGAAGCAGCAGCTTGAGGGGGGGAGTTAAAAAGTAATACTTCCACTTTCTTGCAATATACTTCTCATGTTTGTTATCATCACAATAGCCATGAATTTCTAAGTATTAATGTGAAAATTTATAAAGTTGCTGTTGTACAACAATATCAATTTAGTTAAGATTAGAATATTTTCCTTTCATTTTTAATTTCTTAGAGATGCTTACATATCTTTCTATAGACCTACAACTATATTCAAGAGATTGCTCTAATTTCTCTGGTCCTATTTCAATCAGCCTCAAGATTCACCATAGAAATCTTACCTCTTTTTCCTTTTCTCTTCTTTTTTTTTTTTTTGAGACAGAGTCTCACTATGTCACTCTTGGTAGAGTGCTGTGGTGTCACAGGTCACAGCAACCTCAAACTCTTAGGCTTAAGCGATTCTCTTGCCTCAGCCTCCCAAGTAGCTGGGACTACAGGCTCCTGCCACAAAGCCCAGCTAATTTTTTTTTGTTGTTGTAGTTGTCATTGTTGTTTAAAAGGCCTGGTCAGGGTTCAAACCCCTTTTTTTCAGGGAATCTCTATGATTTATCTAAGAAAGCCACATCTGCAAGTAGGAAAACAGCTGCAGAGATCAAGATATTGTTGCTCTGGGATAGGCAGACAGGATTGTTTCTCATTAGTGATGCTTCATGAAGTGACTTTTTTACAGAAATCTGGAGCATTTTTGCTTACCTGTACATGGAGGACACGTACACCCTTGGTAAATTATAAATGTCTTCAGGCAGAAATAATGTGTTAATCAATTATGTTCTTTAAATCCATCTCAGCACTTGGATTGATCAAAGTGTCCATGAAGACTTTAAAGAATGCATGCTGAAGTCTTGCTCCTGTTTGTCTTTGCTGAACTAGCCTTTGCACTTTTCTGACTAAATAGCTTGTTCATATACATGTTCCTGGCTATTTATGAGAACACTGATGACCTGTTCCTCTTGATTACTTATGTTGTATTTGTGACTATGGCAGCTTGACCTGAATTTAACTTACACTGTTGAAAGATAATAGCATGAGTTAGAACAATGCTAACACATAAATACAAAATTAACATTTGTCAAACAACACAAGAAAAGAAACAAAATCTCAATTTTGAATTCATTCTAGTGGAAAGACTCCTTAACTTTTCTTTTTATTCTTTTTCAATATTATATGTCAGCAGAGATTTCCTGGAGAGCAGTGGGAAATATGTAAAATTATGAAGATTCACAATCAAGTTTTGGCCAATTCCTATAATATGTATTATTTTTGTCTGAATTGCCCTATAGCTATGAAAACCAGTTGCTCATTTGAAGGCAGACAGTAGTCAGGAATTGATTTTATAATGCATTAGGAATGCATTAGGAAACTCAGCTTCATTAGTATAATTATGGAAATGTGGTGCATAGCCTTGGGATATTTTACTTTTTCAAAGAAAATAGTCTCTCTAGGAGACTAACACATAAAACATACAATTTGGTTGAAGTAGTAAATAATTATGAAATATTGAGAGCTGGAAACTTTGGGATATTAATGTAAGAACTGTTCATTGATAACCCTTTTATCTATATTATTAATATTTTTTTACTAAAATGTAATACACGAAATGTGATGTAAACAAGTTTTTGAAACAAACAATACTAAAGAAAATATAATGATTAAAATGGTGAAATTGAAGAATTAAACATAATAAAATCTCACATAGTATTATTCTTTTTATTATTTACTTCCTCATGAAGTTTCATTTAAGGTTCACATAATAAAACATTTGTTTTATTCACCTCGTTTTCTCTTGCTATTGTATAATTATTCATATATCCTTTTAAAAAAGCTCTAGTACATCTTCCGTTTACAGTGTGGTTTTAAATTCCTGTGCAATGTCTTTCTTTTTTGTTTTTAATTATCTAAATAAGACATAGGTAATATCTACTACTAATAAAAACTTTGTATTTTTTCTTGACTTTTATATTAGTCTGTATCATTTTAAGAATAATGGAAAACATTAAGGATGTATTTGTTAGAAATTCTTATGTATTTGCAATAAAAAATAGAGACCTACCCATTACAATTTTTATGTGGTTTCAAATAGAGAGATATTAGACTAATCAGGAGAGGAAGGGTAGTAATAAGGGGTAAAATGTGTACATTTTGAAATGCCTACATTTCATTATTAGACACACTCAAATGAAGAAAGACAAATAAAGTAAAACAGACATGTAAGGAATCTTTCTAATGTCCATGTGTGTGGCCTAATTTGGATACATGAAATAAAAAGAAACATATGAACTTGAAAGCAGTGTGTGTGTTTCTGTATAAATTGTAGGAAGAGAAAACGACTTTGCTGTCAGTTCAGAGAACATGGAAAGGTACAATCCCTTTCATCAATCAAATAATTAAAACTATGTCTTACACTCAATTTCTACCACTCCACTTTATAAACTGATTTCAACTCGTCCTGTTTTCTTTATCTTCACCCCCACAATATTTCTTAGCTACCATCATTTCTAATCTTGAGTACAAATCTGGAGTAGAACACAGTATCCTAGTGAGACGATTTTCATGGAGAAAAGGGAAAGGAGTTTGTATAGCAGATAAGTAAAATTTTATAAAAGGAAGTGAAAGAGCAAAAGTAACTCCATTTTGTAACAAACAGCTCACTTTCAGTCTATCAAGGCCAAGCAGGGTGCTCACCCCGCCCGCAAAATAGCAGCCCAAGCCGAAAAATAAGTGTCTGATACAAGCCCAATTAATAGGCATAAAAAGTATCTAAAGTAGCTAATCATACTTGCCACTCCCCTACCCCGCTAGTAACCGCAATAAAACCCCCAACAACCCAGGGGTCAGGGTCCTCAGCACACTCCCGCTGCGGCTGGCAAACTGGGGGCCCAGGCTCGAGCTTGAATAAAGGCTCTTTTGCTTTTGCGTCAAGTTTGTCTCCCTGGTGGTCTTTGGGGGTTACATGATCTGGGCACAACAGAAGAATATTAAAAATAAAAATGTCAACATTTATTCTTACACATTTTCCCAGTACAAAACATAAGGGCTTTCTCTCTTTGTTCAGTCAAAATGAATATAGATAATGCTATATTTCACCAATTATAAATGTGCATTTTGCTACTTTTTAAACATCTCTGAACTTGAGAGGTATCTAATACTTAATGTGGTTGCATTTGACAAAGTATCATAACTCAGAGTTTCCATAGCATGTCATGTGACCCGTTCTATCTGTTAACATTGCTACCTGGAAGAATGCTAAATAGAAGGGATCATTTTCATAGCGGTCATGTAAATAAATTTCAAATTACAAAAATCATAAATTTCTGGAATGCTTGCCTTACTCTATCAAGAAATGTTTCTATCTTCCAAGAAAGTTTACTGGAAGTAGAAAAGTGATAAGTCAACATTTTACTTTACTTTGGAAATAGTCACCAGTAAAGTGATAAGAACATGGACTCTAAATTAGTACTGGCAGGACACTTAGCTCTATGTCAACAAAATGCAGATAACAATAATTATTTCAAGATATTTTTGAAGATCAACAAAGATCACATAGTACAATACTTAACAGATAATATTTACTCCAATAATTATGTTATCATCGGTTTTTTAATCCTGATTACATATGTTCCCTTTAGGATTTAGGAACCCATAAGAAATTCAGGTAAGTAATTAATGTTGGTCACCCATGTATCTATTCAATCAATATATATTAATAGACGTACTTCCAAAGCACAGGTGTGATGCCCTCTATTTGAGCAGCAGACAATGTAATTAGGGAGCCCAATCAAAAACTAAGTATCAGGAAATATAAATGGTGATTTAATTATGCTCTAATAACAATCATATCTATTTTAAGGTAAGTAATAAAAATAGAATTTAACAACATTTTATTTCAATTCATTCTCATTTCAATTCCTTGAGTTAAAACATTCAAAAGTATTATTGAACATAACTTTCATATTTTTAAAAGAAACTACACATACAAATTCTTGATCTCTTCCAAGTTGTTAAGCTTTCATTTTAATCTCCAAGACCTTAAGCTTTCTATATTTTTTGTAACATATAAATTACTTCAGTGTTATTTTGAGTTCACGTTTGCATCACATAAAATTGGTTACTTCTCTTTTCGAAATGTTAATTTTTTAAGTATAACCTTTTTATCAACTTTGGAAGTTTATTTTAATTTATTGAGAATTTTAAATACTTTCTTTAAGGAATAAATCTAAACATTTCCACATTTCACATTTCTATTATGGAACAAGTTAAATTAATCGTGTTTATACACTCAAATTATGCAAAAAATAAATGTGTTACAAGTCATTAGGATAACAATAAAAGAAGAAACAAACAGAGAAAGCTCCTTTTTTGTCATTTCTAAGAAAACTTATTTTGCTATACTCAGAGCAAAATAAATTTGCCAAGCAATTTTAGCTTTTGTTGTAATTAGTTTCTTTGTTAATCAATTTTGTTATTCAGAATTATTTTGTACCTACATTGACAAGAACTCCATTAAGTTAAGTTGTTAATCCTGATGTTATACAACTTCCTGAAAAACCATTTTTATTCAATATGGTTCTGCATGAAACATCGTCGGGTGGGGAGCCAGGTTTGCACAATATCATTCTACTCCTTTAGAGATCATGAATTAAGTTGTAAAAGTACTGTTGAGATTTAGTACTCATAGTAATCATTATTTAGTTCACTACTAAACTCTTTATGCAAAAGTTCCAAAAATACATTTTTTATCAAAATAATAGAGATAATTTTGTATGTCTAAATAACATCTTTTAATAAAGCCCAATGTGGTACCTATTATGCCTTAAAAGAAAGCAAATTGGGAAAGGTAATATCCTTCTCGGAAAAACAGTTCTTTTATTATTTTGCCACTTACAAGAGTCCCATTTTTCTTCTTATAATGCAAGTATCAATTACATAAATAATAGGGGGATGTGTGTTTATAGTAAAAGTGAAAGTAAAAGAAAGCCATTAGGTATTATAAAGAGCAAAAAACATTGCATTCAAGCTAATAAACCATTAGCAGAACGAGCACCTTCCTATGCTTCAGAATTATTTTGTACCTACATTGACAATACCTGCCTAAGTTTCTTATTTTGGAACTTAGAATTGGTTCTTCTTCTTCTTCTTTTTTTTTTTTTTTTTTTGCAGTTTTTGGCCGGGGCTGGGTTTGAACCCAACACCTCCAGTATATGAGGCCAGTGCCCTACTCCTATGAGCCACAGTCGCAGCCCTGGTTCTTCGTTTTAACAAATTTTACACAGGTGTTAGTAAATAACTCTATTAGATTCAGCGCTTGTAGCTCAGTGGCTAGGGTGCCAGCCACATATACAGGAGCTGGAAGGTTCTAATCCAGCCTGGGCCTGCCAAACAACAATGACAACTACAGCCAAAAAATACCTGGGCGTTGTGGCGGGTGCCTATAGTCCCAGCACTTTGGGAGACTGAGGCAAGAGAATTGCTTAAGCCCAAGAGTTTGAGGTTGTCATGAGTTTTGACGCCATAGCACTCTACCCAGGGCCACAGCTTGAGACTCTGTCTCAAGAAGAAAGAAAGAGAGAGAGACAGAGAGAGAGAGAAAAAAAAAGAAGAAAATAACTATTAAACTTGATTTTAGTTAATATTATATCTACTGATACACGTGAGATTAAATGTATTGTGTTAACATAATTCTCTGTATTCTTAGTTATAATTTCATTATATTAGATGACTTATACAATGTTTTAAAATAAACACCCCCTTTTCTTATATTTCTGGGAATCCTGATTTAAATATTCCATATTTGAGCAGTGGTTTTTAATACACCAATATGAACAATTGTGGCTGGGCAAAGTGGCATATGCTTATAATCCTAGCGCTCCGGAAATCAGGAGTTTGAGACCAGCCAGAAGAAGAAGAAATCCCATCTCTATTAAAAATAGAAAAAAAATAGCTGAGCATTGTGCTGGACAGCTGGAGTCCCAGCTACTCAGAGGGCTGAGGCAGGAGGATGGCTTGAACCCAGGAGTTTGAGGTTGCTGTGAGCTGAGCTGACGCATGGCACTCTAGCCTAGGCAACTGAGTGAGACTCTATTTCATAAAAGAAAAAAATGAACAATTATACTCTTAGTTACTTTTAACTTTGTAAATATAAAATGTGTATCTTGTACTCATTTAATAATTTCAACTTAAATTTTTATTGTGTGTATTATTAAAACTCTCCTTCACTTTTTGATCCAATTTCATATTATAAATTTTTATTTACTTTTCAATCTTGTCATCATTCCATTTAGATACTACTTTATATTCCTTAAAATATTTTGTTTTGGATTTTATATTTTCTTCTTATAGAGTTTTCTGAAATCTTGATTCTTTTCTTTTAGAGAAACCATTACTTTTATGAAGATTTACCATACTTTTAAAAGGAGAAAACTCCGTGTCTTTCCAGTTTTCTTGTGCCCAGGGAAATGTCTAGTTCTTCCTCTGTCTTAAAACGTACTTACTCTCAGGGTGAAAATATTAAGGGATTTCCTTTTGCTTCTGTATTTGCTGTTTTCCTCTCTGTCCTTGTTGATGTAGGTGTCACCTCAGATTCTGCTGTACTTTTCTGTCTAGCTCTGGCCTTCAAGTTTCCTGCTACATCTTCCAGCTTTATTTATAAGACAAATGTAGGAACCTAGCCTGTGGATTAGAAGTGGGAGAGGGTGGGAAAGGAAAACTGCTGCCAATCCTCAGTCATGTGAGTGGCCTGCAAAGGGGCTAGACTTACTCATTATTCTTTATATTTGTCAGTACTAAATATAATGCATGTGAGGATATGGGGGGATTTCTTTGGAAACACAATTTCCTCATTGCACGAGAAGAAGATAATAATAGGAAAGATAATGAACATTTCACCTGTGTGTCCAGAATTATAGTTTTATTTGTTTTGGCTTCTCTGTCAATTTAAATCAATCTGTAATCTTCAAGATAATACCTAGTATGATTTTAAGTGTCTTTTCTGCAAACTTTTATTGCCATTTTAAGTGATGTAGCACGAGAAAGGAGGTAGACTCTTGTACTGTTTTACTTTGATTATCAAATCCCATAAAATTTATGTTTCTAATATTAAAAACATTTTATGCCCTACTATTATTTATAACAGGCTGATATTTTAAGGAAATGGGCTAATACCAAATCAAAGTTTTAAAAATATACCTAAGAGTAACCATTGAATACACTACAGTAGAGAATTTACTCATTTATTACTTTAGTAATTAAAAATATAAACACGTTTAAATTATGGATACAGGTACTGTAGCTTTAAACGTGTCTTCTGATAATCACTATGAAGTCCACTAAGTTTTTTGATTCATAAAATATCATATACGGTGTGCCAGATACATAACAAAGATATCTGACTCAGGGGCAGTAAGTCATACCCTTGAGTGCCAGTAGAACCGAAAACTTGCTTCTGCCCAACAAAATGAAAGTGATAGCAGGCCATTCCCTTGGTATTATATTGTAAACTTCATATATGGGTTCTCACTTCCAGATTACATTATGCTTACAAAACTCCATCTTAGCAGACTAGAGAAACTAACTTGTTGGCCTTGATGAAATGAAGTATTTTATGAATGCTCTTCAATGATTTCCTCATTAAATTCGCATCATTATTTGTTAGAAATGAGTATATAATGTTACTTTTATTTTGCCCTCATTTGCCTCAAGACTTTGCGATATATGAGAAACCCTAATCTATTTAAACAATGCGTGATTTTGCAAGAGGCAGATTGTTATAACCCATTTAGTGAATTCAAAAATAGTAGTCTACAGTATTGCAATTAATAGAAGCTTTAATATAAAATGGACTACATAAAAAAAGGAAATTTTAGCAGGAAAGATCTAGATGGTATAAGCTAAAAAAGAAAAATCCCATTTTATTCTGTGGCAAAAGATTTGATTACCCTGCTGCTTGCTGTTTTGTGACTCTGCTACTCCCAGACATAGAGAAAATGAGAGAAAACACTAGGAAAGTTTTATATTGATTATTTCATGTGAGCTTTTTTGTGGTTGCTGTTATTAAACTTCCATAGCAACATAGTAAGACCTTGCCTCTCCAAAAAAGAGAGAAAAATTATCTGTACATGGTCCTTCGTACCTGTAGTCTCAGCTACTTGAGAGACTAAAGCAGGAGAATAACTTGAGCCCAGAATTTTGAAGTTGCAAGGGAATTATATTGCTATCACTATACTTTAACGTTAAACCCCAGACAACAGAGAAAAACCCTCTCACTCTCCAAAAAATAAAATAACATGAAATAAATTTAAAAAGAAAGAAAAGAAGAAAAATAAAACAGCTTCCGAGCAAGATGGTGGCCAAGTAACAGCTTTTGTGCAACTGGGCACAGTGAGATTGGGGAGAAAACACTCCAGGCATCTTTGACTGGTGGGATCTGCCCAGAAACTTCCCTTTGGTGACACAGGGACTCAGCAAGAGACTCCTGGAACCCATGATGAGGACAAAAGCAGTGGAAAACTGGCAAGTGGTAAGTGCATTTGTTCAGTAGGAGGCTTCCTGCAGCTGTAACCATAGCAACAGTGAGAGTGCAAGCAGGAAAAACCTTACCTATGGGCTATTTTGTTTTTTTGGACTTGGGCACTAGATTGAACTGCCTTGGGAGATCTTGGGTGGGTGTGCAAATGACGTTAGGCATTTTCTGGGGCCCTGGACTGAGCCTCTGAACTAGAAAGGAGCTAATATCATTCATCTGTGGGTTGCCCACACAGCCTCTGTGGGAGAGCTGCCCTCATGGATCATAGCATGTGGATCAGCCAGGAGACCTCAGGTGAGTAATCTAGTGACTGAGTTCCCCAAAGTCAGGGACTGAGAAGTTGGAGAAGAGTGGAAATCTAAGTGTTTGGCAGATTATGGCCTCGACCCTCAGGAGCATAGAGTGAGACCAGTTTTGGCGCACTGGATAAGAAGGCAGCTACTCTAGGAAAGATCCCCACTATAAGTGCTTTACTTGGAAAGCTTCTGCTTAGCCAAGGTTCACAGTTTGGAGTGTCTTTTAAGTGGGCTGAGGAGACATTTGGGTTCCCAAGCCTGCAGGGTCTGAGAAATCAGCAGAGGCCTCCAGTTTCCATCTCGTACAGCTGTATCAATATTGTAATTAACATCTCATATCTCAGAAGATCACCTGTTGCCCAGACCATATTCAGGAAGATATATATACTGGTTAGGTTTTTAAGATATATATACTTTTAAGGTTTTTTTTTTTTTTTCTTAATTTAAACATTTTTCCTCTACATTTTTCTTTCTTTCTTTCTTTTTTTTCTTTTTTCTCTCTTTTTGTCACTGTTCTACTTTAAATACAATCTTCCATTTATTCCTTCTTTAACATTCTTTTTTCAACTTCAATTTTGCTAGTGTTTCTGCCCCTATTGTTTGGTCCCCCCCAAGTTTATCCTGAAAAGATTTTTGTTTGTTTCATTTTGATTTATAGTATTTTTGTCTTTCCTCTCTACCTAGTGGAAGTGGGGTACTGTATCTGATAAGGCTGGAAAAGAGCTGCTAACCTCAAGGAAAGCACCCAATCCAGCACCTCCAGACATTGGGAGTTTTTAAGGTCGGGTCCAAGTACCCTATTGTACACCCATATTACTCCTGTCTCCTTCTTTTAGTGTGTCTCTTCTTTTTGTCAATATTTCCTTTTACTCACCCCCACTTCTTTCTCTTTTTTCTTTCTTTTTAAAATCTTTTTTTCCCTTCTTGCTCTTCAATCTTCTCATCTTTCTGGTCCTGTACCAAAAGGACTCATTAAAAGTTTAGGCAAGAGGCACAGAAATGTAAAAAACAAGAGGAAGTGAAAGGAAAATTAGGGCAAGAAAACAGATATAAGAAAATACTCATGACAGCGAATCAGCAGAAAAATCCTGGCAACATGAAATACCAGACCAAAGCAACCTCTTCAAGGGACCATGAGGTAACTACAGCAGAGGAGTCCACTTATAATGAAATGTTAGAAGTGACAGATGGAGAATTTAAAATACAGATGATGAAAACAATGAAGGAAATTTCTGAGAAAGTGGAAAATAACCAAAAGGAAATCCAAAAACAGAATCAAAAAAGAGATGAATAATATGAAGAATACAGAAAGGATATAGCAGAGCTGAAGGAACTGAGGCAGTCAATTAGAGAACTTAATGATACAATAGAAAGTCCCAACAACAGATTAGAC